>ML664186.1:14827858-14957370 GCA_007570785.1 Antilocapra americana | reverse complement strand
GGGGGAGGAATCGCGTCGGGTGCGGCTCGTTGGTCTAGGGGTATGATTCTCGCTTTGGGTGCGAGAGGTCCCGGGTTCAAATCCCGGACGAGCCCTGGTTTTCTTCCCTAGTTGGGGGGGGGTCTCAGGGCCCACTCTGCGACTTCCACTGTCGTTTTAAAGTTTTCGTTGAGCCGCAATAGCCAGTGCCTCCACGAGTCTCCTAACAAACTACTTTGTCGGCCTGTGCTGGAGAAACGAGGAACGGAAGACAGACGTTCCCGTCCTCTGCGTCGGGAGCCCGTCCTTCGCCGGTGGCAGGTCTCAGATCGTCAGGCCTGGATCCGACGGTCCTCGGTCGGGAGCCCAAGGCACCGGCGTGGGGAGAGGCGGTGCGCTGCTGGCGTTTGCAGCCGGAGCCCACCCCCACCTGAAATCCAGGCACTCCACGTACCCCACGTACCCTGGTACCTGCCTCATCCTGTCGTTTGGGGAGGTCCACAGCCCGTCCACCTCGGAAATCTGGCCACGGTCAGACGCTCGCAGCCGCCCGGCTAGCTCAGTCGGTAGAGCATGAGATCTTAATCTCAGGGTCGTGGGTTCGAGCCCCACGTTGGGCGTGGTTTTTGCTGCCTGTTGTGGATTCCAGTGCCACGTGTGTTGGTCGGCTCCCAGCTGTCCATTCCCGACTTAAAAGTGCCCTGTTGGAGGCACAGGGTGCAGACACGCACAAATTCCTGCTCAGCATAGGAAGCCACGCTGAGCCCTGCCTTTGCCTTGTCTGCTCCTTGTACGGGTTGGGCCTCACGTGGGAACTTCTAGACTCCCATTTCTGGAAGGCCAGGAGAGTAAGTTCAGGACAAGGCAAGAACCAGAGCCCTTAAAGGCTGACAAGCCCCCCAAATTAAAAGGTTTGAAGACCTAGGCTGCTCTGGGAATTTAACCCTCTTGCACCTAATGGAGACTCCTACCCCTCGACAGTGAGCAGTCCTGCGGAATCTCCTCCCGCTCCTCTCTCTCAGAGACTGCTCTGTTGGGGGAGAAATTAGGTTCAGGTGTCGATTAAGTAGAGGGATATAGGGTTGTTCAGTAGTTTCAGAGTCTATTTTGCCGTAGGCCCAGGCACCCCTCGGTCCCTGGTGAGGCCTCTTACGGAGGAGGTGTTCTGGGCAGGGAATCTCCTGCCTCTATTTAAGGCCAGAACTGAGCAAAGCTGCAGCTTGGCGGGAGGTGGGGGGGGTGTCTCCCTCCAGTTCCCGCCGCACGAGGAGCAGATAATATCCCTCAGAAATCAGACTGCGGCTGCGAACTCGTGAGCCGGCGATCCCACGGAACGGGATTCGCAGGTGCGTACGCTAACAACTGAGCTATAGCAGCGAGCTTCAGTGGAGTCACCTGCAGAAGGACTGGGGACGCCAGGGTGACTGGCGCAGTGGCTCGTTGGTCTAGGGGTATGATTCTCGCTTTGGGTGCGAGAGGTCCCGGGTTCAAATCCCGGACGAGCCCGTCCCTTTATTTTTAGCGGAGGACTGAGGTTTGGTCTGGTGGAAGCCTCAGCGAGGCAGACTAGACAGCGTCCTCAGAGAGCGCGACCTGCGGTAACCGCTTCTGCAAACAGAGTAAAGGAAAGTGCCTCGTAGGTTGCCCTAGGGCTCCAGGTCTCTGATGATTCGGGAGGATCACTGCTCCAGCCCCGGGTCAGCCCTACTGTAACTTAAAGTTGCATTTTAGTGGTGGGGAGGCGGGGAGAGAGAAAGAGACTCCAGGGCTTCCCTGGGCACAGCTTCATTCTTGGGTCGGGAGCTCGTCCCCGGGGCTTTCCCTGATGAGAGAGCGAAGAAATGGGGCCAAGTATCCGGAGGGGTTGGGGAGCGGCTGGATGTCGAGGGAGGACACACCGACCGCAGACTCTGCCCGGCCCTGACTCCCGACTCCCGAACGCAGGCTCTCGCTGCTCCGAGGGCGGCCTCCTCCTACTCCCCAGCCAGACCGAGGGCCCGCCTCTTCCCCCGGTTGGACTGGGAGGGTCATCGTGACCCGCCCCGGTGAGCGGTCTGGTTGGTGGGCTAACCCGCCCCCCTCTAGGGACCACCCCCAGATCAGGCCATCCTAGGGCATCTGAGGCCGGGACCTTTGCTGAACCAGTAGGTAGAACAAAGGAACTCTCACAGTCAACCTCGTGGGTTGGGGGCACCACGTCCGAAACGCGCAGTCTTGGTTTGACCTGCGGGGGCGGGAGCCGGGAGCCGAGCCGGGAGAAGCGCCGGCAGCGCGCGAGGCCGAGGCGGAGGCGGTGTCCCCTCCGTGCACTCCGCAGGCGTTTGCTGAGCGATCACCGGGGGCCACGTCTTGGGGGTTCGGTCGGTCCCAAAGCGAGCGTCCCAGAGATCGCGGCTCCGGGACCTCCGCGCCCCCGCCCGCTCTTGAGAGCTCCCCACCTGCCCGCGCGCCCCGGAGTCTCTCTCCGGCTTTGTCCAGCGAGTCCCCTGCGCTCGCGGCTGCGAGGAGGCCCGCGAAGTGACCGATGAACGGCGCGGGGACAGAGGCCGGCGCCCTTCCTGGTCCGGGGCTGTCTGTCGTCCGAGGGCGGAGGGGAGGCGACGTGGGGCCCCGGGTTCAGGGAGCGCTCAGTTTTCTCTGCGTCCATCTCCGCGTCTCCTGGGACTCTACACCTCTCAGTGGGCTTGAAATTGGAGTCTCCATTTCGCGTCAACTCCCTAGCTTGGCCGGTCCAGCTGCGATCCCATCAGTGGAAGAGGAGATCCAAACGGAATCAGTAATGTGGCTCGTTGGTCTAGGGGTATGATTCTCGCTTAGGGTGCGAGAGGTCCCGGGTTCAAATCCCGGACGAGCCCTGCTTTTTCTCCCCATTTGCGGGTCTTAGGATCTATTCTGTGCTTCCCCTTGTCATTTTAAAACTTTTTTAAAGGCCCAGTAGCCAAAGTGTCTCCACGAGTCTGGCAACAAGCCACTTTGTTAGTCCAAGCTCCAGGCAGGGAGAATCTCATGTTTCCTTCCTCTGTACAGCAGGAGCCAGTTCTTACTCGGTTGGAGGCCTCTGAACTGTCAAGCCTGGGCCCCACAGTCCCTGGTCAGGAGGGCAGGGCATCCACTTGGGGAGAGGCGATGGGGTGCAGGCATTCGCATCACTCCGAATCCAATCAGTCTACCTGGCGTGGACTCCTGCGTCTCCCCTCCTTCCCTGCCGGAAGTCAGCAGGAATCCCGGGACCTCCGGGGCCGCTGGGTACCCAAGGTCCTGGGCCTCAGCGCCTGACAGCAGCCGAATCTCCTCCGCCCTGTTCTGCGGAGGCCGCCTTTGAGGTGCAAGAGGTGGAGAGCGGGAACCCCACCCCCTGTGGGGTCTCAGGTGCTTGCCAGGATGTCTTCAGCATGTGCTGGGAAGAGTGCCATGGGATGCCACAATGAAAAATAACAAGGAAACTAGGCATCATGAGCAACAACCAGTGAACAATAGATATGAAAATAAAGTTGGAAAGATACTAAGATTATTAGATACAAATTATAACACAGCTATTCTTACTATGTATAAAGACATGAAGGACAGTAATGAAAATATATTTGAGAACAGAAGCTATGTAAAATGCTCTAGAAGAATGAAACAGGACTATATTTGTCTAAAAATATGCAAAAAGTGAAACAAATCTCAATAGATTTATGCAATGGCTTAGAAAGATGAAAGAAATGATAAACTAAAAATATGTCAAAACAAATAATATAAAATAAACAAAAAACCTAAAATATCCTGTTATGGTTACAAATTAAACAATACACTCCTAGAAGTTATATGAATTAAGGAAGAAATTACAGTGGGATTTAAAATACTTTGACATAAATGATGATGAAAAATACTACATACCAAAACCCTTAAGACACAGCTAAAGCAGTAGTTAGAGGAAAATTTATAGCCTTAGATGTGTATAATAAAGAAGACAAGCTGAAAGCTAATGACAAGAAGTTAGAAAAAGTACAGCAAAAGATAAACCCAGATAAATTAGAACAAGGGGAGAAATGATGAAGAGCTGAAAATAATGATGGTGATCGAGAGGAAATGGCAACCCACTCCAGGACTCTTGTCTGGAAAAGTCCATGGACAGAGGAGCCTGGCAGGCTGCAGTCCATGGAGTTACATGAATGAGCATGCCTGCATGAGGATGGAGGGAGATGGTTGGTAGCAATAAACTGGTAGAACTAAAAAAAAAAAAAAAGAAAAAGAAAATAATGATGTTGAAAACAAGCATACAATAGAGATTAGTGACAAAAAGTTAACGCTGTTGATGAACTCTGCAAAAACTGGTTAAGAAATACTGACAGAAGAGACACATAACCCATGTCAGAGAATGATTTTACAGTTATTGGATAAATTAAGAAGATAAAAGTATATTCTAAATAACTGTGTGAAAGCTGTTAGTACCCATAACTTGCCCAAATTGTCTACAAAATACTGCAGCAAATTTCAAGTTTGTGGTGAAATCTTGAAAATATTCTATTTGAAAAAAAAAAAAGAAAATATTCTATTTGAGGTTAGAAATGCAACAAGGATCCTGATACTCTCTGCTTCTGTTGAACATTTTATTGGAGACAGTGAATCACCCTATACATTGCTGGTGGGAATGTAAAATCGTACACTCATGTTGGAAAACACTGGCATTTTCTTTAAAAACTAAACGTGTGATCACCATATGACCCAGCAATTTGGGTATTTATCTCAGAAAAATGAAGGCTTCTGTTCACACAAAAATCTGTACATGAGTGTATATAGTTGTTTTATTTGAAACATCCAAAAAACTGGAAATAATCCAGATGTCCTTCCAGGGGTCAGTTGTGCATTTTGCCCTAGGTTTGTGCTGCTCTCTTCATGCGACTTCGCCAAGCTGCTTCTCCCTAAGCCCACAGTCAGGTGGGCTAGGTGGACACAGGGGCCAGACTGTGTTCCCCAGTTACGGGGTAGTGAGGGAAGTCCTGGGCTAGAGGAACACTTGTTGTAGAAGGGGCCATAGGTGGAGAGTGGAGCTTGCAGTGGGGACTCCCTGTGAAGCCCAGGAACCTTTGGCTACCAACCCACCCCTGGTGTTCACATCTAAATCAGTATCTGTCACCTAGGTCCCATCACCTTCACATTACCCCCATCAATATGTGCAAAGATAGAGTTTACTCACAGTTAACCTGGCTAGCTCAGTTTTAATCTCAAGGTTGTGAGTTCAAACCCCACGTTAGGTGATGTGTTTTCTTGGTCCGGAGAAACTCAGCAGGTGAGTATCAGATGGATACCCGGATACTACACCTTGGGGAGCGCCTTTTCCAAGCAAGGCAATCCTGTGACCTGACATCAAAGGGCACTCAACTGCCCAGCTGCACCCAGAGCTCCTTGCTGGCTTTTACCCCAGCTCTTCCTCAAGCATGTTCCTGGCTGAAAGAAGTGTCAGTAAAGTGACCTAAAGGCCAAGCCGGGATGCTAGGATAGCCCGCCTTTCCTGCATTGGGCTCACTGTAATCTGAGCGCAGGGACCACCAGACTTGGGGGGGGGTGTTGGGTGCAGGGGCTGCTTCCCAGCTTGTTGGCACAGGGAGCTCTAGGGTCCCCCCCCCTTGCCTACTAATTTATGAGCTCAACACTTTCCCGTGGGTCTGAAGTTGGAGTCTCCTTCCCACCCCACCTCACTGGTCTCTCAAATTCCATATCTGGGATGCCACGGAGTCACAGAAGAGACCCAGAGAGTATAATCTGTGTAGTTTGTTGGTCTATGATTCTCGCTTAGGGTGTGAGAGGTCCCGGGTTCAAATGCCGGAGGAGCCCATTTATTTCCCCCTTTACATGAAAACAGCTCCCCTCTAGAGATTCGAGAACTTCGCCAGGTACCCAGATCTTATAGTTTGAAGCTCCACACTTTGAGAGAATTAGAGAAGACATTTAAAAGCTTCAAGCTGTTTCCAGATACTTTTAAACTTTTAGTAGGAGTCTTCGGGATTCAGGGATGTGGACATCACAGTACAGGGCAATGCGTGTGGGGCTTTGGTCAGGTTAAGGCTGGCAGGGGAGAAAATCTGGAAGAGTCTCCCCAAATCACCCACTTTTAAGGCTTCAAGTCCAGCAATTAATTACTCCATTGAGACTCAAACATCCCTGCTAAGCGTCCAGTAATGTATCGGGCATGACTCCGGCACCCAAGGCCCTTCTGCTCTTTCTTGATTCCCTTCTCTTCCTCCTTCTCTTCTCTCCATTTCCTGTCACCCCTCACCTGGGCACTCCCAGGTCTGCCCCAGATCAAGGAAGGGTTCTGGGAGCCCAGGTTGGGCATAGAGACCTGAGGTCCATGCTGTCAGCATAGGGGTCCTGTCCCTCGCTCTGCACCTCAGGCTGTGTTGAGCTTCTTTTTTGGTGTTTGGGGGTCCAGGTGAGGTTTCACTTTGACCCTTAAGGAGTTCCAAATCCAGAGAGCTGCTTTCAGTAAGGTGCAAAGATTCCCCACTTCCAGAGGTAACCATAGGCCAGGGTCACCCTGTAGGTCAAGGACACTATGGACGGAGGCCAGGGCCATCCCTCAGGCCAAACCTCTTTTTCCAGAGTCAGCTGCAGAACTCCAAGGCTGATTTGACTGTTGGATTTGATTTCCTGGAGGGGGTGGGGAAACCATCTCTCTCCTAATTTGTTAAAAACAAACAAATAAAAAACCCTTTAACTTATTGATTAAAAAACTATAAACAGTTTTTTAAAAATTTTTATTTTATAAACAGTTTTAAAGAAGTTATAAAGAAAAACACTCTGGCAGAGTTGAGGTTTCCAGTAACACAAATGGGTTTTGGGAACCAACCCTCTTTCTAAAAACAACTGAAAATGTTGGATATAAAAAACAAACAAATCTCAAAGCAGTGAAGCGCTTACTTTTGGAAAAGTCACCAAATTCCGGGCCCCATTTAAATGGATGTGACAAACCAGAGGGGTGATGGCGGCCCAAAGTTGCGGTGGAACCAAGGACACCTGCCGATCTCGGCAAACGTGACCGCCTCGGGCTCCGGGAGACCAAGGCAGAGCCCAGGATCTGCTCCTGGGTTCCCCCTGAAATCTGTGACCCCCAAAGATAAGTACGAACAGGAGCACACTTGTCCCTCCCCAACGCCGCCAGCTGCTTCTGCAATGCGTGTTCCCCGGAGTCTCCTCCTCCCGGCCCCTTTTACTAAAATACAATCGCTTTGAAAGGCGAGGCTGTGCAGAGACCGAGCCCATCTGTAGGACGAAGTACACCCGAGGCACACGGGGCCCACATCTAGAGCGCCCTACTTCCTCTCAGTGTCCGCAGTGCTGTTCCCACGCTGACTTCTCCCTGGTCTCCGGGCTGGTGGCTCCAGCGCCCCGCGCCCCTAGCCCGCCGCTTCATCCGGGCCGGTGGTCAGACAGGCAGGACCAACAGGACAAAGGAGATAGAGGCCGCGCAACCGAGTCAAAGTGTGTTCTCTGATTCGGTCCTGGATTTTTTTTATTTTTTTATTTTTTGAGTCATAAAGGGCTTATTGGAGAAGACTGAAGGAGATTCGAATCTGGACTGCTCATTAGATAATCCTGTTGCTCGAGTGACAAAGGATGAGATCGAGGTAGGGGGTGACAAAAGGAGAATCTGAGGTCCCAGGAGCTCTCTTGAGGGCATGCGGCGGGATTGGGGTTGGGGGCGGACCTTGAGCGGCTCTGGATTTTGCTGACTTTTTACCCTTTGGATTAATTACGAACCTCAGTGAATAAAGAAAGGTGGCTGGCGAGGGAAATTGCAAGGGGTGTGTCCCGATCCCGCGGACTTTGGCTTTGGGCAGCTCCGAGGGTGTGGTTTGGCCTGGAAAAGCGAGGTCGGGCGGAGAGCGTTCTGCGGGCGGCGGTCTCCCGGACATTGCCGAGCCCTGGGTGACGATGCCCAGCGCAGGGGGCTGCGGGGGAGGCTCTGACTGCCGCCTGCGGCTGAGCCTCTGCGGGTGCGGAGGGGTCGTTTCCCCGGCTCGCGGTGTTGGCCTGGCATGCCTTCTTCCAGCCCCGCGCTCTCCCGTGTCTTCTATCCAGCCTCGTCCCCGGGGGGAACGATCGTTTATCGCACACGCCGCAAGGTGGTTCGACCCAACGCGCCGCGGACAAATGAAGCCAGGGACCCTCACTGCTCGCTGCATCTGTCACCCGCAGGACAACCCAGGGCCTTCCGGAGCCTGGAACTCCGCTGGAAGAAGCCGACGAACCGGACTCGGCGGGGCGCCCGCGGGAGGAGCCGCGTGAACGAGAGGAGGGCGCGGCGGGCGGCCCAGGGCTCAGCTCTGTCGCGAGCCGCGGTTGTCTGTTTTGCTCACGACTCTGTTCCTTGGCGACTTGAACAAAGAGACTGGGACCTTGTAGGGATTCAGCCAGGTTTTTAATAAGCACCCAAACCAATTCTTGGATTGCTTTCTAACCACTGGTGATGAGTTATTCCTTTTTCTCATGTTCTTGAGGACACTTTTGGCAGCAGCCCCAGTGGCCTAATGGATAAGGCACTGGCCTCCTAAGCCAGGGATTGTGGGTTCGAGTCCCACCTGGGGTAGTGTCTATCTTTACTTAGATAGAGAGATGCATTTTGGGTCATAGATCATAGATTCGAAGATTCTCCACCAACCCTAACAGGGAAGGACAAAGACGGTGTTCCTGTACATCTAAATGGGGGAAATGTGTGTTCTTAATGTGGGGAAATGTATAGTTTCACAAACATCTTAATGAGAAATATGTGGGGTTTCATTCGAATTTTGCAAAGCAGTCTATCCTTTGATCCTGTAGTTCCAATTCTTTGAGTCTGTCTCAGAGATAAAACTACTGATGTAAGTTCAAGCAGCAGAGTTTGGTAAATAATAAATAAAAGGGAGATAGGAATGGCCATCTGTGGGAGACAGATGGAATACATTTTGCTTCATTAATACTGTTCAACCTCAGAAAAGAATGTTCAATCTATCCCAGTCGCCTTGGAACTTCTTGCTCTGTAAGGCATGCATGATGCGTTTCTTAAAAAACAAACAGTAACTCCCAAGCCGCAGCTGTCCTTGCATGACTGTACAGGAAAGAAGGGAAGAAAAAAGAGACTCTAACAAAATGCAGAAATAAACAGATCAAAAAGTAAACAGAAAATGTGGAGAGCAGACCTTGCCCCTCTTGTGGGTTCTTGTGGGTGTAAGAACTTGTAAGTTCTTGAGGGTGTAAGAACTGCAGGGGCGCTTAGGGGAGAATTGGAAGTATGGAGGGGCCAATGATAACATTGACTTGATTTGGGCTAGGATTGTGGGTGATTTTCTGCCTGGACTTCTGTTATTTCAGTGTAGCTACTTTTGTGACTTTTTATAATCACAGGCCAGGAGAAAGCTCCCCGTGTCCTCAGAAACATCTCTTTTCTTTTCTTTTTCTTTCTTCTTTTAATAACTGAAGAGGGCAGGGCAAGTTTCTGAACAGAGAAGAGAGAATCGCCACTTAAAAGACTCCTACCGCACTTCCTGCTTGCCTGTTGTGTTAAAAACTGCAGCCTGGTGAAGAAGGAAGCGAAAATGAACAGCAGCAATTTCCTTTGATCTGGAGTCTGGCGCCCTTTCTTCCTCTTTCTTAAAAATCTGTCAACTGCGGTATCCTCAGTGCTTAGCATACATTAAGTGTTCAATCAACACTTGAATGACTGGACGACTCTATTAGGCGAGTGACCTCTGGTATGTTGGGACACGTTTGGGGTCCAGAGTTTATGGGAAGGTGCATGCTCCCCGCTCGGTGCGTTTCGCTGGCTCCCAGCCCAAGGAGTCCCTGCTCGGACCAAACTCTTATCCTCCCACAGCAGCTGTCGGTGGTGCTCCCACTTCATCTTCAGGGTCTTGTCAGGTAGCGAATGAAGCCACTCAGTCATGTCCGACTCTTTGTGACCCCATGGACTGTAGCCCACCAGGCTCCTCTGTCCGTGGGATTTTCTATCAAGAGTACTGGAGTGGGTTGACATTTCCCTCTCCAGGGGTTTTTCCCGAACCAGGGATCCAACCCAGGGATCCCGCATTGTAGGCAGACGCTTTACCATCCGAGCCACCAGGGATCCTTTGTCAGGTAGTAGGTGCGCACTTTCTCTTGAACGGCAGCAGAGCTGCTGCAAGCCCGGCTAGCTCAGTCGGTAGAGCATGAGACTCTTAATCTCAGGGTCGTGGGTTCGAGCCCCACGTTGGGCGCGTAGTTTTGTTTTTGTTTTTTTCCTTTTCGCAGGGGAAGGCGTGAAAGCCAGGATTCTCTTAAACACATACCAGAAGGTGTCTTTGAATGAAAGTTTTTAAATTTAGCAAGACTTAGAGAGATGGTATCTATAGTACTATATCAATTTTTAAAAAGGGCAACCAAGAAAACAATTACAAAAAAGAAAACAGAATAAAAAAGGACAGCCAGATATAATGCCTCCTGAGGGAATCCTGGAAGCAGCAAATGTCACATTTGTAATGAACAACTTTCTAGTAGGGGCCTCCCTCATGGTCCAGGAGCTAAGACTCTGCTCACAATGCAAGGGGCCAGGTTGGGCACTAGATCCCACATACCTGAACTAAAGACACCACATGCCTCTACTAGACCTCATGCAGCCAAATAAATAAATATTTTAGAAAATTTTTTTCTAGTAGCCTCATTAAATTCTTTAAAGTGAAGTCAATTTTAATAATATATTTTATCTTAACTGCGCTTAGTTGCCCAGTCATGTCCAACTGTTTGCGACCCCTTGGACTGTAGCCCACCAGGCTCCTCTGTCCATGGGATTTTCCAGGCAAGAATAACAAGCGGGCTGCCATTTTTCTCCTCCAGGGGATCTTCCCCACCGAGGGACTGAACCCATGTTTGCTTGTCTCCTGCACTTCAGGCAGATTCTTTACCTGCTGAGCCATAACCAAGTTATTATAATTTCCCATGTAATATTACACAAATTATCAGTGAGATGGATTATAGTCTCAACCTTAATACTTTAGAAATTTTGAATCAGATGGTTCTGTGGGGGGGCGGGGGGAGGGGAGCTGCCTGGGTATGGCAGAATGTTTAGCAGCACCCTTGGCCTCTAGATGTCAGTAGCCTCCTTGTGACAACCAACAATGTCTCCATACACTGTCCAAAATCCTCTGAGAGGCAAAGTTGTTTCTGGTTTGAGTTATTTGTCTAGAGAATTGAGGACATACATATTGGTTCAAACAGTTCGTGTGTGGAATCTGATAGGAGGGCTAACTTGACAAGGGCCAGATGGCAGGGTCATTTCATCCTGAGACAGCCAACTCAGAAGGCAGCCTGGAAAGGTCAGGAAATAGGCTGTGTACAGGGGACTTTGCCGACAAAGGTCTGTACAGTCAAACCCATGGTTCTTCCAGTAGTCATGTTTGGACGTGACAGTTGGACCATAAAGAAGACTGACTGCCAAAGAATTGATGCTTTTGAACTGTGGTGCTGGAGAAGACTCCAGAGTCCCTTTTACTACAAGGGGATCAAACCAGTCAATCCTAAAGAAAATCAACCCTGAATATTTATCGGAAGGACAGATGCTGAAGCTGAAGCTCCAGTACGTTGGCCACTTGAAGTGGCCTGCTCATCGGAAAAGACCTTGATGCTGGAAAATATTGATGGCAGGAGGAGAAGGGGACGACAGAGGATGAGATGGTTGGATGGCATCACCGACTCAATGCACACGAGTTTGCACAAACTCCGGGAGATAGTGAAGGACAGGGAAGCCTGGTGTGCTACAGTCCATGGGGTCCCAAAGAATCCGGAAAGAGTCAGCGACTGAACAACAACAAGAGGACTTCACAAATACGCTAATATATTGAGGCCAGCGGGAGCCAGGCCAGATTTCTTGCTGGTGGAGTTGGAAAGAGAAGGCTTCCATAAATCCTATGGTGTTGCACTGGAGTTGGAGGTATTAGTAATGTTTTCTGGTAACTTGGTAACTGTTGTTTCACTGGCAAGAGAGTTGATGGTAGTGACTTCATAAAAGCAGGTCTTAAATGGTATATTTTTCCTGCCTGCAATCAGCATCTTTTCTAGTTCTATCAGTTTTCTGTATTTCTTAACTGGCATAGTCTATACAACGAACTTTTCGCCTTTTCCCGTGACCGTCCGTCGCAAGGAGAGGAGCTGCCGCCCTGTAGGCTCATAAGCAAGGGTTGGACGCGTGGAACGGCTCCAGCTTCTAGGTCACGAGGAACAAGCAGACTCAGCACCGAACCCAGTCGGCCGAAGGCCTGCAAAGCCTTCCGTTAAGACCGGCTCAGTCAACTCAAGACTGCGAGCGCGTAGCCGCCGCTGACTGCAAAGGGGTCGTGGTGGCGATGGAGCGGAGAACCGGCCCGCGAAAGCCGGCCCCTTCCTACGTGCGGACCTCCGGCCCCAGGACCGCCCGGGCCATCCACGGCAGCCGCCCGCACGTGATCGGAAAGAACGGGCATCGCCCGGAGTTGCCCGCGGCCACCAGCCGCAGAGCGCGCTCCGTCCTGCGCAGCCCGCAGCCCGTGATGGTGAAGAAGAAGCGGACCCGCCCCACCCAGAGCCCCTGGCCCACCCCCTTCCCCGACGCAATGACTTATCGCCGACTTTCCTAAAGAAGAGAAAGAGGGAGGGGAGGGGGCGAGGGAGAGGAAGAAGAGGAAAAAGAGTAAATGCTAAGTTCATTCCTTTAATTGTTCATTTTCACCTTCAGTTATTCAGGAGACCTGGGTTCGATCCCTGGATCGGGAAGATCCCCTGAAGGAGGGCATGGCAAACCCACTCCAGTGTTCTTGCCTGGAGAATCCCATGCACAGAGGAGCCTGAGGGGCTACAGTCCATGGGGTCACACAGAGCTGGACAGGCCTGAGCGACTAACAGTTAAACTTATTTATGGCAAATTACCTTAAAATTTTCTCTTTTACAAATAGCGTTAATATTGATTCACAAATTTTAACATATTTAATATTTTATAATCACTTATAGGGCTTCCTTGATGTAGGGAATATGCTATGCACAGGCCTGTACTATAATTAACAGAGCTTCTTTGAAAAATAAGAATGACTTTCTTATCACTCCCAGGCGAAGGGCTGGGAGCAGTAAAAAGTACATCATGGAAAAACATCTTGAAAACAAGATGTTGAAGTACTGGTATGACTGATGGAAAACCAGTAGTGACTGTTCCCAGAGCCTTGAGGGAGTTGCTGAGAAAGGGTGTCACTAGCTGAAGGGCCAAACAGAGTCATGAAAGGCCTGAGGGTTTGACATTGAGCACTGTGCATTGTATATCTTTATCCCTGATCTGAGATTGTAAAGAAGATTTTTCTACAGCATGTACAAGGAAGTAGATGTTAGCAATAAAAGACATGCAAGGATTAGGATCTGGGCTTTTGCCTGCGAGCAGCATCAGCCCCCTGATCCCCACCTTATTTCTGAGTCTTATTTTTCCTTATTCTGTGGCACCGCTCCCTCAGATTGGTTCGTTGTTGCACTGGTCCCAACACTTGGTAGGACTCGGTGGTTAAGAGTCCACATGCCAATGCAGGAGACAAGGGTTTGATCACTGGGCTGGTAGGATCCACAACACAGAGGAGCAATTAAGCCCAGGAACCACAGCTACTGAGCCTGAGCTCTAGACCCATCACAATGAGAAGCCTTTGCACTGGAAACTCTGGAGAAAAGCCTGCACAGCAATGAAGACCCAGCACAGCCAAAGATAAATAAATAAATAAAAGAAGTAGTTTATAATCACTTATAGGTTTTTGCTTTGTTTTGTTTGGCTGCTCTATGCAGCTTGTGGGATCTTAGTTCTCACACCAGGGGTTGAAAACTGCCCCCTCCACAGTGAAAGCCCAGAGTCCTAACCATTGGCCATCCAGCGAATTCCCTATTATTCTCTTTGATGCTAAAATTATTCCAGATTCAACCAGTGGGAGAGCCCTTTCAAGCTAGCATCTTTATTTTCAAAAATCTCTGTTTATCACAAATCTTCAATTTGAAAAATTTCAATCCTGAAGAAAATTGAAATTTAAAAGACTAGTACAGGGAATTCCCCAGCCGTCCAGTGGTTAGGGTGGCATGCTCTCACTGCCCATGGCATGGGCTGAATCTCTGGTCAAGGAATTAAGACCCCACAAGCCTCACAGCAGGGCAAAATAAAGTAAAATAGTACATTAAACATCATATATGGATATGATGATCCATTTGAAAGTCATTTGCAGTTTATATACGTCCACATTGGACTTTGAGCATTTCCTTTTTTTTTTTGGCACACACATAATATCCTAGACTCACGCATCTTACTTTTTTTCTGCCCACACCTGGAAGCAGCCCTTTCTATAAGGATTCCTATTTCCTTTTAGTAGAGAATGGTATTTAGAAACCAAGATCTGGGTGCTAGGTATGCTGAATGATACTGGACTGTCATTAATTACGTTTTTTTTTTTTTAGTTCACTCTAACTTTTAAAATAGCTTACTAATTTATTCTTGTGTCTTAAGTGTTCCTTCTCCAATCCTTTGCTTAACTCAGATCAGTTGATGGAGTGACTCTAGTGGGTCACGGTAATTTATGTATTTTATTTTGTTTATATATATATAAACATATATGCTTGTGTTCTGTGTGAATATATATGAAACATATATATGTGTGTGTGTTCCATAGCATTCCTTCCCATTTCTTTCTTCCTTTCTTTTGGATATATTTGGGAAACTCCTCCTCTCCTCCATTTAGTCCTGGTGATAAATTTCCATCACTGAATTCCCATATGGAATGGGCTGGGTTAACGACCCAGGTTGACCAGAATACCCCACTTTCCCATCAGGCATGGTTAATTCTGATCTGGGCATATGATTCAAGAAGAATTGGTAGTCTTGCCTCACAACAGTGCCAATAAACATTGATAGAAGTGCCCTTCAGTGGTTAGTCTGGGAAGATGTGAGTTGGGAGGTATTGGTGGCTACCTTCTTGTCACACAGAGAGAGTCTGCAGAGTGAAGACAAACAGAAACAGAGTAGAGGATGGAGAAATACAGGTCCTGATGTCATTATTTGGGTACCTGAATCTAGCCCTGCCTGAAACACACAGGCTTTGCAAGAACTTTGGGCTTTGCAGTTACCAGTAGAGTCTATTTCTCCTTAAGCTGATAATCCAGTCACCATTTTCCTCCCCTCCCCAGATCTTTGATAGTTAATTTTGTAGGTGGGGACGTTGTACTGTTTTGGAGATGGAATGGAGAGAACTTGATGTCATAGCATGTATCTGATGGGAGACACAAAGGCTTATTACAGTTCTGAGATTCTTATTTAGAGTTACTGCATGTACTCGTTGAGTTACTGGGATCAGGTTAAAGTAAATAAGTGAAGTAAGTGTTAGTCACTAAGTCATTTCCAGCTCTTTGTGACCCCATGGACTGCAGCCCACCAGGCTCCATCTGTCCATGAGGTTTTCCAGGTGAAGATACTAGCCTGGGTTGCCATTTCCTTCTCCAGGGTATCTTCTCAACACAGGGATCAAACCCAGGTCTACCTGCACTGCAGGCTGAGCTACCAAGTAGCAGGTTAAAGATGTTTATTGAAATGCCATAGTCAGCATGGGAAATATATTGATCAATAACCCAAGTAGTGGATAACTAGCTAAAGGAACACTCTGATTTCCAAAGGACTTTTTTTTTTTAAGGAATTTAACTGTCACTTATGACCCAGGTGTATGGTTTTTATGAGTAACTCTAATACTATCAACTCAGGAAAGTAAACTGCAATGCATAATATTAAAGGCTTTTATTGGGCACCTTAAGTCCAGATCTTGCCCTCAGAACACATAGAACACTATGTATTCTCTGTTCCTTGTTAGCATCTGTGTTCTACCAATTTATAAATGAACTCAGCAATGTTTCCTATTTCTACCTCATTTACCCCCAAATTAAAATATAGAATGAAAGATTTTTCCACTGACCTATTGTAAAAAGAACTATTGACATATGAAGATAAATATGTGACACTATTTCCAAATGTTATTTACCCAAAACACAGATGATTAAGCAGAAAACAAAGGGTATAAATATCACAAATACTTTTAATCTCCACCTAGTGGACATGGTCCTAGCCTAGTGCATTGATGAAATTAGAGGCCATGGGTGTTTAACATAAATTACCTCATTTAACCTCACAATTCTACAAAGTGATTATTATTTCTCCTTTCTACAGAGAGTGAAAATTTGTAATTCTCTGAAGATTGGTAGCTTTTTCAAGGTCATACAACTGATGATGTGGGTCTGGAATTCAGTACCAATCTAGGTGGTCCAAAGTTTAACCCTTATCCAGCTTCATGTGTATTTCCCAGCAAGGCTAGGTGGGGGATAAAATATAGAATTGGGAGTTTTCTCTAGCAGAAGGATTGTGACTACTGATGATCCCCAAGAGTGCATTATTTTCAGTGTTGCCAAGTCCTGAAGCAGCAGCTATATAACTCTGATGACAGGTCTTTATTATCAGTGTTGGATCAAAAAAAAGCCCACAGAGGAGAGGAGATGTGACTATCTGCTTGTCTCTAATGAGGCCCTCAGGGCATATGGTCCTAGTGGCCATCTAGTCTCCTGTAAAGAGCTGGCCGTGTGATCCGCAAGGGTCCTTCCTGCACAAAGGGCTGTGTTTGTGCACCCCGGACCCTTGTTCATGCAGACTCAGCCTGAAAAAACCAAAGATGAGCCCCTCTCCTTCAGAAAAAAAATCTCTCGCCAGGTCTAGAAAAGTGAGGCAAACATGGGAATTCTGGGGACCGTGAAGACTACCATTCTTCCTGGGTAAGAGTCAGATGGGTGGGACTTCATCAATCATTTATTTATTTATTTATTAAATTTATTTATTTACATCCCGAAGGTGTAAAGCCTTGAGGGGGCACTCCTCACTACATCTTCCTTTTAGTGGCTCTGTAGAAACAGATCTGAGCTCATCTGCAGTTCCTGGAGATTGCCCAGGCGTAGCCAGTATGTTTTATCTGTTTATGAGACCCTGAACTGTGGGGAAAACAAACAGACTGAGTTTTTGCCAATCCTTCTGGGTTGATTCCATTTTAATTTTATGAATTTGTGTTAGGGAGCTCAGCACACATAGCCAAAAAAGCTGGCTCAGAGCTCTGTAAATTGCTCCAGAAATTTGAGCCTAGGAAGAAGTAGCAGCGATACTATCATTACCACTGTGGGAACAGTTTTTGATTGATCATGATATCATCCTCAGAGCAGATGTGCTAGGAATGTGTAATAGCTACAGATTAGAGGTAAGGGAACTAAAAAAATATTCTCTAAGGCAACATCACTAATGATATTAATATCAATGACATCAGTACTCGGTTTTAGGGTATAGTCTTACTACTGTGTTAACCATTTACACTTGTGTTATCCAGTACTCATCATAAATAATAAAGACTCTACTAATATTGCTGCATCTGTAGTGTTTCTGATACTTAACATTAAAAAATACATGGTTATGGTAGAAAGTCTAAACACACACAAAAATTATGGACAAAGCTACTGTCACAGTCTCTCGGTGTCCTTCTAGATGTACAGCATGTGCATAAGGGAACTGCCCTCATTTTGCTAATACAAGAGGCACAAAACATACCCAGAGAAAAGTGCTAATGCCTCAGAAAGGTGTTCATACTACGGTCTTTCTCCTTGCATTCTTCTTAACTGCTCCATTTTGACCACCATTTTCCAGGCTTTTGAATTTTTCCTGTTGCTGCTTGCTTCTGGGTCTAGGCTCCCAGCCCCATGGGAGAGGCGAACCAGTCGAGAGTCTCCGAGTTCCTCCTCCTGGGGCTCTCCAGGCAGCCTCAGCAGCAGCAGCTCCTCTTCCTGTTCTTCCTGACCATGTACCTGGCCACGGTCCTGGGAAACCTGCTCATCCTCCTGGCCATCAGCGTGGACTCCCGCCTGCACATCCCCATGTACTTCTTCCTCTGCAACCTGTCCTTCGTGGACATCTGCTTCTCCTCCACCACTGTCCCCAAGGTGCTGGCCAACCACATACTCGGGAGCCAGACCATCTCTTTCTCTGGGTGTCTCACGCAGATGTACTTTGTTTTCATGTTCATGGACATGGACAGTTTCCTCCTGGCTGTGATGGCCTATGACCGCTTTGTGGCTGTATGCCACCCCTTACACTACTCAGCAAAGATGAACCCCCAGCTCTGTGCCCTGCTGGTCACTGGGTTATGGGTCATCGCCAGCTTGAATGCTCTGTTGCACACCCTGCTGATGGCTCAACTCTCCTTCTGTGCAGACAATGCCATCCCCCACTTCTTCTGTGATGTGACCCCCCCTCCTCAAACTCTCCTGCTCTGACACACACCTCAATGAGGTGATGATTCTGACTGAGGGTGCGCTGATCATGATCACCCCGTTCGTTTGTATCCTGGCTTCATATATCCTTATCACCTGTGCTGTCCTGAGGATCCCATCCACAAAGGGGAGATGGAAAGCCTTCTCCACCTGTGGCTCCCACCTGGCTGTGGTTTCCCTCTTCTATGGCACCATCATTGCTGTGTATTTCAACCCTTTGTCCTCCCACTCGTCTGAGAAGGACACTGCAGCTACTGTGATGTACACGGTGGTGACCCCCATGCTGAATCCTTTCATCTACAGCCTGAGGAACAGGGACTTGAAAAGGGCTCTTGGAAAAGTGGTCGGCAGGAAGATGTTTTCTGTCTCAGGAGAGGATCAAAACTGAGCCTCCTCCCCATGCAGATTTATTTTCTTATCAACTGAGTATCTATTGAGCCGTTTTGTCAAGGGCAGTTAGAAGGAAACATTTTTATGACTGTGCTAGGGCCATGTAGAAGACAATCATTATTTATTTGTGGACCTAATTCACCTATAACCCTGCTGCGTCTACCAAGTAATGAGACTCTTTTTGATGACTAACTTTTGAATTACTTTACATCCAGATCCAATTTTTTCTTTTTAAGTGATATGTTAAGATACATGTTTCACATATTTTTGAATATTAAAGACACCTGCAAGTTACGGCCCCCTGATGTCCAGGTCCCAGCACAGACCAAGTAGATCAGAATCTCTGGAAGTGGGGCCCCAACACTGAGATTTTAGAAATCTCGCGATTCTACCGTGCAGTCAGGATGAAGAATCACTGGTCTCCATCATCTTAAGAGCTCTCTGTCACGGTGAGTCATAAAGGTTGGGTCACAAAAACGCTCACAATAGTTATGAGATGCAGATAAAGAACAACCGAGTGAAATATGAGGACTAAAGTCGATATTTCAGGTGAGACTCAGAAGCTCAGTTGGACTTTGTGTTCACAGCATGGAAAGGTGAAGCGACGCAGAATGCGGAAGCCCCCTGTGAGCATTCTGATTGGCTGTCTGATCTTAGGGGCGGGGTCATCCGGGCAATTTTTATTTATTTATTTATTTATTTTTAATTGTTTTTGCCATACATTGTCATGATATCACCATGGGTTTACATATGCTTCCCCTCCGGAACCCCCCTCCCTCTTCCCTCCCCCCACCCCGGGAAATCTCGCTGCACCAGCCCCGAGCATCAATCCTGGGCTGGCAATATGAAAATTAACATGCTTCAATGCCCTTCTCCCATATCATCCCACCCTTACCCTCATCCACAAAGTCCACGAGTCTATTCTATACATCTGCGTTCCTTTTGCTGTCTCGTATGTTGGGTTCTCGTTACCATCCGGGCAATTTTTGATGCGAGGAATCCAAATCAACATTTGCGCTTCCTTCTGCCGGGACCCACGCCCCCTGCTTTCCTTCCTGGCTAGCAACCCTCTGGCGCACCTTCCAACCAAGTCAAGTGCTACCACTTCCTCCACGAGCCCTTCTGATTCTCGAGCTCTGTTTTTTCCTTTGGTTTATTCTTCTCCTCCACAAGGATTTTCCACTTATTATGAGACACTCCATACCCAAATTCACATGCTTTATTCTCCAGTGTCTGGCACTGTTCTAAGACCAAAGGCAATACTCAGATCTGGCTGAAAGAAAAAAAAAAAAAGGATGAATGAATGTCGCCTAAACTTCTATCTATTTTGGCTGCACTGGGTCTTCCTTGCAGTGAAGGGGCTGTGTTACCCAGAGGCATGTACCACCTTAGTTCCCCAACCAGGGATGGAACCCGCATTTCCCACATTGAAGGCAAGTTCTTTACCCCTAGATCACCAGGGAAATCCTTGCCTTAACTTTTAATTTGAACATTCTTGCTTGAGAAGGAGTTTAAAATTTTCCCTATTTAAAAATCACTTTTGTTACTTGACAGGTAATACCTACATACTATGGAACATTAAGAAGGGACTTGAAAATCATTAAGAAGAAGATCAAAATAACTTGTAAATTTGCTGCTCCAACATAACTTCAGTTTTACACATAAATATAGCTTTAGAAAAGTTGGCTGCACTTTTCCCATTTAATTTTGTGTTCTCGTTTTCCACTTCCTTCTTCCCATGTCAGTAAAAGTCTTAGAAATTTGATTTTAATGGCCGTATGATATTTTATCCACTCATGGATGCAATTTATCTATTCCTTGACTCTGGACACTTTAAAGTGTCTCTGTGCTATAAGTAACACAGCTGTACACTTCCTGGTGTAGAAATCTTTGTGTTCCTTAATGTCACAGTTAGCCTATATACCTGTTGCCCCAGCTTGCTGTAAAAGTTAAGGTCATCATTCCCTTATTTCTTCATTACTTCTGCCCCACCCCACCTGATAATACTATCAGGAAGTCCAGTACCTCTCTCTTGGTGTCAGAGCATCTCAGAAATTCACTCAAAGGAGTCAGTCAGTCTTGCTTTCGGCTGCCAGGTGGAGAGAGAGAACCGGAAGTTGGACCCGCCCAAGGCCATGCTTGTGTGAGTTGCTAGAATCCAGCGTAGCTGCTGAGCCTTGATCTTGTTTGATCTCCTGGAGGCCTGTTTTGCTGCAGCATTGATGCTCGTGGCTCACATCCCTTTGGGGGTCCACCTTTGGCCTTGGGTCACAGCTATTGGAGGTCAAATTCACTTTATCCTCCATAAAATTCTGAGTCTGCCCCATGGTGGCTACATGCAGTGGGGCTTCCAGCTCCACTGTGTCAAACCAGCTCTGCCCATGAACACCCAGCTCAGATTTACCCTTCTACCTTTGAGATTCCTGCTGGATCCTTGGGGTCTTTTTTATGTGGAATGGACTTCGATCAGGTTTCTTCTACATCTTATATCTGTGAAACAGGATTCAAATAAGTGTATATAAAGATGATAATATTTGGATATTACTTGATTTGTAATGAACATTTTAACTATTTTCTCTATAATGTTTGGATGTTGATTCATCTGTAAAGTAACAAACATTTCAACTATTTTCTCTCTGTATATTAACAGATTTTTACCTTTTGATTTGGTGCTGGGTTATGGAGGACATGGAGCTTCATGAATGTTATACATTCATCATAGATTGTATCTTTTAGTAACTGAAAGATCTTTATCCTCTTTAATCCTTTTTTCTTCTTAAAGCAGGCTTTAGTTAATATTAAAATCACATCTCTACTTCCTTTCAGCTTGTCTTGATTCATTCTCTCAGACTTTCTAAAATAATTGACTTGATGAAGTGTTCTTTCCCTGTGTCAGTATCTTTTTTTTAAAGCTTCTAGTACACTAGAGAAAATTAGAATATAATTCTATACTTAGAAAGAACAATCAATGATGAATATCTCCATCTCCCATTCACTGTTAAAAATAAAGGAAACAGACTTCCCTGGCAGTCCAGAGGTTAAAAATCCACCTGCCAGTGCAGGGGACATGGGTTCCATCCCTGGTCCAGGAAGATTCCACACCCTCCGCGGGGCAACTAAGCCTGTTGCCACAACCACTGATGCCTGCACTCTGGAGCCCAGACTCTGAAACAAGAGAAGCCATGGCAATGAAAGGCTTTCACAGCTAGAGTAGCTCCTGCTCTTCACAGCTAGAAAAAGTCCCTGTTCATCAACAAAGACCCAATTCAGTAAAAAATAAATAAATAAAAAATTTTTTAAAAACCACTAGTATAAAATTAATGCATGCTTTGTAAGACACAGTTCTCCATGTGTTTATTGTTTTTCTGCACATTTTGTGACCAGAGACATTCACTTCTTTTGTTCTAGACCATTTCTTCAAGGATGTTTCTATAATGAACAGCACTGGAAGATAGAAATGGTGTGTCTTTCCAGAGCAAAGGGCAGATTTTTCACCATCCAGTGTAATAAATGTATTCTTCTGGGGACAAAGTTCAGGCAGGCTTATTCCCAGTGACAAGATCTGATTCCCTAAGCTTGAGGCATCCTCTCCTGTAACACATCCACTGTGTATGCAGGCGCTACTTGTCCTTATTCACATCACTCTGTGAGAATCAGGGCTTAGGAACTGCTGTAAATGTAGGTACTCTGGCTCCTGCTTCTGCTGGGAGTAACACAGGCATGCCTCACTCTATTGTGCTACATAGTTACTGCACTTTTTTTTTTACAAATTGAAAGTTTGTGGCAACTCTGTGTCAGACAAGTCTCTTGGTGCCATCTTCCCAGAAACATTTGCTCACTGTGTGTCTCTGTCCTATTTTTGTAATTCTTGCAATATGTGAAATTTTTTCATTATTATGATAGTTGTATAGTGACATATAATCAATAATCTTTAATGTTACTACTGCAAAAGATTCTGACTCTCTGAAGACTCAGATAATGGTTAGCATTTTTTTGGCAAAAAAAAAAAAGTATATTTAAAGTAAGGTATGGGGCTTCCCTGGCGGTTCAGTGATTAGGAATCTGCCTGCCAATGAAGGAGAAACAGGTTTGATCCCTGGTCTGGGGAGATCCCACATGCTGCAGAGCAACCAAGCCTGTGCACGGTGACTACTGAGCCTCTGCTCTAGAGCCCATGCTCTGAAACAAGAGAAGCCACTACAATGAGCAGCTGCACACCACAACTGGAGCGTGGCCTCCACTTGCTGCAACTAGGAGAAAGCCCACACAGCAACAAAGACCAAGCACAGCTAAAAACTAATAAATATATAAAAAAATTTTAAATAAAGTAAGGTATGTACATTTTTTTTAAGACACAATGCCACTTCATACTTAATAATTGTGTTGCCTACTTTTTGGCCCCTTTGTACCAAACGATGATGGTAAAAATTATTGTCTAAGGTTTAGATGTAACTCTTGGGTCAGAACTTGAAGATGAAGCCAGCACTACAGAGGTAAATCCCAGGCAAAATTCCCTGGGACCTCAAACTGGGACCTGGATGATCTGGGCCTGTGCCTGTGGATGGAGAGATTCAGTTATTAAATCCTTGTTCTTCTCTCTAATGAGGCTCTTAGGGAATTTGGTCCCAATGGCTGTGAAGCTCTTGCAAACACCTTCTCCGTGATTGCCCCAAATATTTTTCCTGCACAGGGGACTAGGACCATGAACCCCCGCTCCTCACTCACAGTACCTGCCTGTGTTTCCAAGACCTTCTAGTCCTCACAATGGAGAGAAGCGCTGATGACCACTTATCCAGATGTGAAGAACGCTTGATGGCAATGAGCACCCACCTCCCCCAGGTAAGAATACAGCAGTGAAGACATTGATATCTATTAAGACAGGAAATTTTTAGAGGGATCTCCTCTGCTATGTCTTTCAGATACAGGAAGTTAATAGTAGGAGATCATGAGTCCATCAGGTGTCATGCAAGATGAACCCAGTAATGACCAACCGTTCCTCTTGTTTCTTTAAGAGATGTGTGAGTTAAGTGGGTAGGGGAAGAACTGGAGCATTTAAGCAGAGACCATATAGTCAAAGAGTCATGCTGTGTAGAAGCTTGCCCGTTTTTCAGATTTTTAAATAAAAATTTCGTCAATTATGCCTCAATAAATCCTCAATAAAGTGCAGGGGAGAAAGCAATGGTATTTTCATCATAATAATACACCATCAGCTGATTGTTCATCGGCTTCCCTGGTGCCTCCGTGGTAAAGAATCTGCCTGGCAGTGCCTGCCAATGCAGGAGATGCGGGTTGGATCCCTGGTTCGGGGAAGATCCCCTGGAGGAGGAAATGGCAACCCACTCAAGAATCCTTGCCTAGAGAATTCCATGGATTGAGGAGCCTGGCGAGCAAAGAGTTGGACACGGCTTGGCAGTCGACTAGACAAGCGGCTGCTTGGTCTCCTATTCACGGCTCTTCCAGACCAGTCAGTAGAGACTGTCATTCCCAAAGCGGCCAGACGAGGGCGACTCAGTCGTGTCTTTGCGACCCCATGGACTGTAGCCTCGCAGGCTCCTCTGTCCGTGGAATTCTAATAACATAAGAATCAGTGAGTCCAATAGGGAAAGCATCAGAACTGAGTGTTGGAAATCGGGAGCGTAGGTGGGGTGGGCACAACGGGGGTAGCAAATCTATAAACTGATTTGCAAATGTGGTCCTGCCTGGAGTCATCAGACTATTCACAGCTATTGACCTTCCTTGTCTGGGTTTCTGATTTTGCTGTTGTCTGTTCACCCAGATTCAGCCTATGAGAGGGGCGAACCAGTCGAGAGTCTCCGAGTTCCTCCTCCTGGGGCTCTCCAGGCAGCCCCAGCAGCAGCAGCTCCTCTTCCTGCTCTTCCTGACCATGTACCTGGCCACGGTCCTGGGAAACCTGCTCATCCTCCTGGCCATCATTGTGGACTCCCGCCTGCACATCCCCATGTACTTCTTCCTCTGCAACCTGTCCTTCGTGGACATCTGCTTCTCCTCCACCACTGTCCCCAAGGTGCTGGCCAACCATGTACTCGAGAGCCAGACTATCTCCTTCTCTGGCTGCCTCATGCAGATGTATTTTCTCTTTGAGTTTGCTGACATGGACAATTTCCTCCTGGCTGTGATGGCCTATGATCGCTTTGTGGCTGTATGCCACCCCTTACACTATTCAGTGAAGATGACCCCCCAGCTCTGTGCCCTGCTGGTCACTGGGTTATGGGTCATCGCCAGCTTGAATGCTCTGTTGCACACCCTGCTGATGGCTCAACTCTCCTTCTGTGCAGACAATGCCATCCCCCACTTCTTCTGTGATGTGACTCCCCTCCTCAAACTCTCCTGCTCTGACACACACCTCAATGAGGTGATGATTCTGACTGAGGGTGCCCTGGTCATGATCACCCCGTTCGTTTGCATCCTGGCTTCATATATCCTTATCACCTGTGCTGTCCTGAGGATCCCATCCACAAAGGGGAGATGGAAAGCCTTCTCCACCTGTGGCTCCCACCTGGCTGTGGTTTCCCTCTTCTATGGCACCATCATTGCTGTGTATTTCAACCCTTCATCCTCACATTCTTCTGAGAAGGACACTGCAGCTACTGTGATGTACACGGTGGTGACCCCCATGCTGAATCCTTTCATCTACAGCCTGAGGAACAGGGACTTGAAAAGGGCCTTGCAAAAAGTGATTAGCAGGAAAACATGCTCTTCTTAATGATGGTACCATAGAGCTTTCATTGGCAGTTGTGTAATTCTTTGCCAATTCACTGAAATGTAGCAATCTGTTAGTGTCTACAAAGAATTCAGAATAAAGAAATACTCTCAGCAGATACTTGTCAATGACCTGGGACTTAAGTACAACCCTTTAAACAGGTAATTGCATTTATTTCTAGTTCAGTTCAGTTCAGTCGCTCAGTCATGTCCAACTCTGTGACCCCATGAACCGCAGCACGCCAGGCCTCCCTGTCCATCACCAACTCCCAGAGTCTATCCAAACCCATGTCCATCAAGTCAGTGATGCCATCCAGCCATCTCATCCTTTGTCGTTCCCTTCTCCTCCTGCCCCTAATCCTCCCCATCATCAGAGTCTTTTCCAATGAGTCAACTCTTTGCATGAGGTGCCCAAAGTATTGGAATTTCAGCTTCAACATCAGTCCTTCCAATGAACACCCAGGACTGATCTCCTTTAGGATGGACTGGTTGGATCTCCTTGCAGTCCAAGGAACTCTCAAGAGTCTCCTCCAACACCACAGTTCAAAAGTATCAATTCTTTGGCGCTCAGCCTTTTTCACTGTCCAACTCTCACATCCATACATGACTACTGGAAAAACCATAGCCTTGACTAGACATACCTTTGTTGGCAAAGTAATGTCTCTGTTTTTCAATATGCTATCCAGGTTGGCCATCACTTTCCTTCCAAGGAGTGGGGGTCTTTTGATTTCATGGCTGCAATCACCATCTGCAGTGATTTTGGAGCCCCCAAAAATAAAGTCTGACACTGTTTCCACTTTTTCTCCATCTATTTCCCATGAAGTGATGGGACCAGATGCCATGATCTTAGTTTTCTGAATGTTGAGCCTTAAGCCAACTTTTCCACTCTCCTCTTTCACTTTCATCAAGAGGCTCTTTAGTTCCTCTTCACTTTCTGCCATAAGGGTGCTGTCATCTGCGTATCTGAGGTTATTGATATTTCTCCTGGCAATCTTGATTCCAGCTTGTGCTTCTTCCAGCCCAGCATTTCTCATGATGTACTCTGTATATAAGTTAAATAAGCAGGGTGACAATATACAGCCTTGACGTACTCCTTTTCCTATTTGGAACCAGTCTGTTGCTCCATGTCCAGTTCTAACTGTTGCTTCCTGATCTGCATACAGGTTTCTCAAGAGACAGGTCAGATGGTCTGGTATTTCCACCTCTTTCAGAATTTCCCACAGTTTATTGTGATCCACACAGTCAAAGGCTTTGGCACAGTCAATAAAGCAGAAGTAGATGTTTTCCTGGAACTCTCTTGCTTTTCCAATAATCCAGCAGATGTTGGCAATTTGATCTCTGGTTCCTCTGCCTTTTCTAAAACCAGCTTGAACATCTGGAAGTTCATGGTTCATGTATTGCTGAAGCCTGGCTTGGAGAATTTTGAGCATTATTTTACTAGCATGTGAAATGAGTGCAATTGTGCGGTAATTACTTTGAATAAAGGTCAAGCTTTCCTTTCTAAGTGATAGCTTTAAAAAGTTACACATAACAAATATTTTGGCATTTCCCTTCTGGAAATGTTCTTGGAAACCACTATTGGTTTTAAATCTCGGATGTATGATAGTATCAGCTGTAGAGCTTTGAAAGTATGTATACTAATGCTGGACTAAACCTTGACCAATTAAATCAGTATCTTTGTGCGAGGACTTGGAGATTAGTAATTTCCCCCCCTAAAGTTTCCCTAGGGGTTCTAATGCATTAAAAAATTTTGTTTATTTTTTGGCTGGGGTGGATCTTCCTTGCTGCAGCTGGGCTTTCTCTAGTTGTGGTGAGCAGAGGCTACTCTTTGTTGTGGTGTGTGGACTTCTCATTGCAGTGGCTTCTCTTGCTGCAGAGCAGAGGCTCTAGGTGTGCTGGCTCAGTAGTCGTGGAGCATGAGCTTTGTTGCTCTGAGGCATGTGGGATCTTCCTGGACCAGCGATCGAGCTGGTGTCCTTGCTTGAAGATGTATTCTTAACCACTAGACCACCAGGGAACCCCAAAGTAATTTCTGAGTTGGCAATCACCTGCAGTGATTAGACAGATGCATTTACAAGCACCCTCTGGATTGCTGGCAATAAGCAACCTGAGGATCCCCAAGGTTGCTGCAGCCACAGACGGTAGAATGAATTCTCCCTCAGAACCTCAAGAAGGAATCAACCTTGCCAACGCCTGGATTTGGGACTTCTAGCCTCCACAGCTGCGAGATAAATTTCTGTTGTTTAAAGCCACGTAGTTTGTGGCACTTTGTATGGCAGCCCTTGGAATCTAATATGGTATCCCCACAGAATTGCTTGCCTTTTCCTGTACAACCATCTTACTGCAGTTTTTTGCATTCTTCTTGGGTCTTCCATTCTGGCAACAGGATTGGGTCCTCTTTTTTGAAACTGCGAAGAAGTAAGAAATTTATGTAAGTTTTGCTGCTGCACTCTAAAGTGCAAAAATTGCAGTCATTGTGTGTAATGAGTGCTTAGTTAAGACGGAATGGCATTTCATTTGTACACTCACCATTGGGCACTGGGGCTGGTCATGTAAAGTGTAGCATGTTTCATGAAGAATGAGTAAGTAGCTAAAATCAATTTCATCAAAGTAATTATTTTGTTTTTTCCTTCTCATGCTCCCTACCTCAGTTAGGCTGTATCTCCATGAGTGCAAGGACCAAGTTTTTTTTTTTTTTTGACTGGCATGTAGTGGTTGCTCTAGAATTATTATTTGCCTGAATAAATGATTATATGACTGAATCAGTATGGGGAAGTCACTGGAGAGGTAGATGAGAAAGTTTCCTGAAGGAGTTGATGGGCTTGGTGCAGATCTCCACCACCTTTCAAGCATTATGGAAGTCTATATACATGTTTTAATGTGGTTTTTAATGATTGATTTTTTCCAAAACATTTTCACAAAAATTAACTCTCTTGTCCTGCTTTCTGTAGTTTTTCACTTCTCTCCTCAAGCCCCAGCATCCTCTCTCTTGACTCCCTCATTTCCCTTCAAAAGGCCCAATAACTTCTGCAGAAACTGTGCTCAGCTTCTTCCCTTGCTGTCAGTACATTAGTCCTTCCTCCCCCCTTATTAACAGTTTCACTTTCTGCAGTTTTAGTTACTCATGGTCAACTGTGGTTTGAAAAATATAAAATGAAAAATTCCAGAAATTAATATTCATAAGTTCTCAGTTTCACAGTTATGAGTAGCCTGATGGAATTTAATGCCACCTGTGCTCTGTCCAGCCCAGGACGTGAATTATCTGTTCGTTCAGCACATCCTGACCATTAGTCACTTAGCAGTTCTCTGGGTTTTCAGGTCAACTGTCGTCGTATTGCAGGGCTTGTGTTCAAGTCACCCTTTATTTTACTTATTAACAGCCTCAAAGCACAAGAGTAGTGATTCTGGAAATTCAGATTTGCCAAAGAGAAGCCATAAAGTGCTTCTTTTAAGTAAAAAGATGGAAGTTTTCAACCTGATAAGGAAGGGATGAAAAAAATATGCTGAGATTGCTAAGCTGTATCTCCACTGTATCTCTACTGTAACAATCTTTTTTGAAATTGTGAAAAAGTAAGAAATTTGTGCAAGTTTTGCTGTTGCACTTCGAACTGCAAAAATTACAGCCATTGTGTGTAATGAGTGCTTAGTTAAGACAGAATGGTATTTCATTTGTACGTGATATTTTGAGAGAGACAATATTCACATAATTTTACTACAGTGTGTGTACTTAGCTCAGTCATGTTGGACTCTTTGACCCCGTGGACTATAGACTGCTAGGTTTCTCTGTCAGTGGAATTTTTCAGGCAAGAATACTGGAGTGGGTTGCCATTTCTTTCTCCATTTATTACAGTATATCATTATAATTGTTCTATTTTATTATTTTTTATTGTTAATATCTTATTGTGCCTACTTTATAAATTAAACTGTATCACAATTATGTTACTACAAGAAAAAACACTATATATAGGGTTCAGTAGATCCATAGTTTCAGGTATTCACTGGGGGTCTTGGATCATACCCCTCCAAGGATAAGGGGGAGACCACTGTAATTACTGAACAGAGTCAGCTTCATCACTTTAATGTCTGGTTGGTGTGTATATTTTACACTAAGTTGAGTGGAATCAAACATCCATAATATTTTCAAAATCTAGTTCTTTTCCTATCTCAGTTTCAAGAGAGAATTGCCATCTTAGATAGCTTCTCTTGATCAACAGAAGCTCTAAAGTATTTACTGATCTTGTCTTTAAACTTGGATATTTTGTTCCAAGATTTTTTTGCATTAATTTTGCTTTGAAAAAACACTGCATCGATACTCTGTTTTCTTTTCGGATCATATAACTCTTTCGCCTTTTATTAAAGATTTCTGTGGAGAGGAACAATTCTGAGGTTTTACCCAACTTTTTGAGGCCCTGCAACTTGCAAGGCTGAAAAAAAAAAAAAAGAAAACAACAAAAATCTCACTGCGCTGAACTACGCTTTACTTTGGATGTTAAGCTATCTGCGGTCCCGGGAGTTTTGCATCTCCAGCCCCTCACCCAACCTAGGTGTAAAGAATCTCCCGCCCTTTAGAGGACGTCCCCATGCGCGCCCCTCACGCGCACGCGCAGCGTAGGAGGCGTGGACTCTCCTGACCTCTTCCCGGAAGCACCGGACAGGCCCTCGACTGGGCCAATCAGAGGCGGCGTGGACCGGCTTGCCTCGCCCCGCACCCTGCCTCCCCGCACCCTGCCTCCCGGCACCCACGTGCTCCCGCCCAATTAGAAAGGCGGGAGGCGGAGTCTCAGCTCTGCGCGGTCTCCTTGGGAAAGTGCGACCGATTCTTTCACCGGAAGTGCTGCGGGCTGGGACCTCGGTGTGGAGTGGATGTTCAGCGATGTAGTAAGTGGTTCTGCCTTGACCCCAAGATGGTGAAAGAGGCCCTCTGGAGTTGCTGCTGCTGCTGCTGCTCAGTCGCTTCAGTCGTGTCCGACTCTGTGCGACCCCATAGACGGCAGCCCACCAGGCCCCGCCGTCCCTGGGATTCTCCAGGCAAGAACGCTGGAGTGGGTTGCCATTTCCTTCTCCAGTGCGTGAAAGGGAAAAGGGAAAGTGAAGTCGTTCAGTCGTGTCCGACGCTTCGCGACCCCACGGACTGCAGCCTACCTGGCTCCTCTGTCCATGGGATTTTCCAGGCGAGAGTACTGGGGTGGGATGCCATTGCCTTCGCCTCTGGGGTTGGTGCCTGCCGAATCTGGGCAACTGGCGGATCCCATGAGCCTTCCACGCATCACCTAGTCCCGGACCTTTAGGTCTCTGCTCCATCTCTCTAGCGTTCCCGGTTAGGATGGGTCACGAGGTGTTCAGGATTCCTGTCTTCTGCTTCCAGAGCCCGAAACTCTAGGAAGTCAACGTCTGAGTTCCAATCTGGATGTCCTTTCAAAAGGCGAGATGGACTAGGAAGCCAGCACCGCAAAAACCGGTGTACCTCATTTAGGGTCAGGGCTCCTTTTACTCCATTGCTGAGGGCTTGCTACTGCCCAGTGTGATTCGAGGACCCGACGTCACTGCCTGGGTGATTGTTAGCAATGCTTCAGCTCAGGCTCCATCCCAGACTTCCTGAGTCAGAAGCTTCATAAAAACATTCTAGATGTTTTCTGTGCACGTTAATGTTTAAGAATCGCTGCCCTCGGCTTCCCTAGATTTGTAGTCTAGGAGGCAGTTTTGATGTATGTAATTGCTTCTGTAGTCGGTGGCCTCTACTGCAGATCTAAAGGAGATGTTAAGGTTTGAGCCTGGTAAGTCAGCCTCAGGGTCTTTATGACACTCCAGGCATCACCTACTACTTAGTTAAGATGACATAAGGAAAGTGATGGTGAGGGGTGATATAAATAGACAACTTATGGTGAGCATGGTTATTTGGGAATGTGCAGAAGCACTCAGGAAAGGGAAACTGATGTACACGATGATGTGCTTAATCAACCTGAGGTCGAAGGACTAATAGCATATGTGTTAGGGATGAATGAATCTATTCATCAACTTGGCATCCCACCAACATCCTTTCTAACCAAGGAACTCTCTTTGTAATAAAAGTAATGTGGTAGCCAGTTGTCAGGATAGTCCTGGGCAATCCTACTCTTGTGTAATCTCTTCACACAGTGAATTGGGCTGATTTATCTTTTAATGTATTTGGGCTTCTGTAACAAAATATCATAGACTGGGTAGCTTGTACATAACACAGATTTATTTGGGGGAACTTCCCTGGTCCAGTGGCTAAGACTCCACAAGCTCTCAATGCAGGGTGCCAGGTTCAATCCTTGGTCAGGGAACTAGATCCCACATGCAACTAAGAGTTCAAATGCCTCAGTGAGAGCACACTTCCTGGGTCATAGATGGCAATTCTACCACACAGGATGGAAGGGACAAGGGAGCTGTCTCAGGCCTTTTAGAAGGGTACTGATCTCCTTGGGGAAGGCTCTGCCGTCATGAGCTAATCACCTTCCAAAGGCTCCATCACCTGAGGATTAGGATTTCACCATACAGATTTTGCTGGGACACAAACATTCGGTCTGTAGCACTGTGAATGAGTTATAGGGTATTATGGAAATGCTATGTCTTCTAGAGCTCAGTCATTAAAGATACTGTGGCATCTATGCTGCTGTCTTGAATCACTTGCTCAGGGGGAAACGAGCTCCTCTGTTGGAAGGACATACCAAGTTAGCTCCCTGCAGAACTCCACAGGAGGAACTGAGGCTTCCTGCCAATAGCAATGTGTGAGCAGACTATCTTGGACACTCATTCTCCACCATAGTTGAGCCTTCGGATGACTGAGCATCTGCAGATAACTGCAGTCTCGCGAGAGGCCCTGATCCTGAACCATTCCACTAAAGCATTACCGGATTCATGACCTGTAGGAACTGTGTGATATAAATGTTTATTGTTTTAAGTTGCAAAGTTTTGGTATAACTTGTTACTTGACAACAGATAACTAATACCAAGGATAAGGCTGGTGTCCATGGGGTTCTTTAGTGTTGACTTCTACACCATTACCAGGAACAGTTGACCTTAGGAATAGAGAAATGGTCTTTTAAAGACTCAATTTTGACCCCAGTTGAAGTGACCAGGTGGCTTGGTGGTAAAGGACTGCCTGCCAATGCAGGAGATGTGGATTCAATTCCTGGATTGGGAAGATTTGTTGGAAGAGGAAATGGCAAGTCACTCCAGTATTCTTGCCTGGAAAATTCTATGGACAGAGGAGCCAGGCAGGCTGCAGCCCATGGCGAGGTAGAGAGTCGGACACGACTGAGCATGCATGCACATAGCAAGGTTACCCTGCAAGATTAGGGTGCTGTTTTACAGAATACAGTGTAAGTTTCACACCAGTGGACAATGTATGCTAAACTTTCTCCCAGGTAGCAATTTGTGGGGTAAGGAAACAAGAGGTAGAAGTAGGCATCTCTTTTTGTAATACCTCATGATGTACTTGCAACATTTTGCTTTTTACCCCAGCACTACTGGGCTCTGAATAGATTTCCTGCTGGCCAAATTTGGGCTCCTTTTGCTACTGGATAAACTGAACAAAAGGAGATTCTAATATTGGTATGAGTTTGACTGTCTATAGAAAGTAGTTTTTCTGCTGCACAATGGTAGCAGAGAGGATTATGAGTGGAAAGATCTCCCTGAGAGATTCTGGAATTGCCATGTCATGTGATGGGAGTTAATGAAAGACTAGAAGAGCCTTATATGGGCAAGATCATAAGAAGGTCAGATCTCTCAGACATGAGAATTTAGGTTACTATTCAGATTTAAAAAAAAAAAAAACATGAGTAGCTGAGATGTTGGCTAAAGGTAAAGGGAACATGAATTCGATTGTGGATAAGGGAGATTTTCCAGGTGGGTCACTGGTTAAGAATCCCCCTGCCAATGCAGGAGGCACGAGTTCAATCCCTGGTCTGGGAAGACTCCACTTGCCATGGAACAGCTAAGCTGGTTTGCCCTGACTGCTGAAGCCCACACTTTAGAACCTGTGGTCCGTAACAAGAGAAGACACTGCAACAGGAATCCCGTGTGCCACAACTAGAGGGTAGTCCCCACTTGCAGCAATGAAGACCCAGCCCAACCAAAAAAAATGAAGATAAATAAAAAATTTTAAAAAGATTGTGGATAAAGGAAATTACTGATATCAAGTAATCATTCATGGCTACCTATGGAAATGAATATTACATCATTCAGTCATATTTCCCTCTTTCTGTTATGTTTATATTTATCTCTTGAGCTAGTTAGCTTTCTTCTTTCCTCTCCCTCCTTCTGTTTTGCATGTATGTAGGGTATGTAGTTATTGCTTAGCTTTCAAGTTTGATTCAGAAGTTATAGAAAGTCATAATGGATCATGATTGGAGAAGGGGAGATCTTAGTCTGGCTCCTGGATACAGTAACTCATGTTCTTCTGTGGTGAGAAGGATACTTGTATTATGTTAGACCAGAGAATGTCTCTATGGAAGGGTAAGTAGGTGAGAGGAGTGTGTTAATATACAGAGGGGAGGATGGATTCTGATGGGAGTTTATCTTACTACTTTGGCTTCCCAACTTCTGCGACCCCTTCCAAAGCTTAGGTAACAGTGCCTGCCTTGTCATTCTGGTGTGATAGAAAAGCCTACTTCTTCCTGTGTCACAGGAAACTGAATCACTTCTGCCCCAGCCCCTCTAGGAGCTAAGCTGTGGGCATGTGTGGACCCATTAGATATCCTGAGTCAGCCTTTGACACAAAGGAGGGGAACAAGGAGATTTTTCTAGCAGTGGCAGCTATTGCAGCAAAGAGGGATTGCCGGGCGACAGTGGTTCTGGTCGCAACCTGTGCCCAGTGCTGGCTGCGTTGGAGTCATGAGCTGTGAGGTTGATGCTGGGATAAACCCGCTAACCCAGCCTGTGCTATGATGATCTGCGCCATTCTAGCTGCCATGTGACCTCCTGAGCCTGCTTCTCTAGGTGCTATGTGTTTTTAAGGTAAGAATTATCAGTTTCAAGAAATCTTTTTCTGCTTAATTGGGAAGACTATTATTTTCACCTAAGAACTGTGAGTGAGGCCACAGTACTCAACCATCAGAAAAGGACTTGAAGGACTTCCCTGGTGGTCCAGTGGCTAAGACTTCAAATGCAGGGGCCTTGGGTCAGGGAACTAGATCCGCATGCTGCAACTAAGACTGGGCACAGCCACATAACAAATATTAGGGGCTTCCCGGGTAGCACTGTTGGTAAAGAACCTGCCTGCCAATGCAGGGGATGTGGACTTGACCCCTGGGTTGGGAAGATCACCGGGAATGTGCTGTGCTTAGTCGCTCAGTCTTCTCCAACTCTTTGAGACCCCATGGACTGTAGGCTGCCAGGCTCCTCTGCCATGGGGATTCTCCAGGAAAGAATACTGCAGTGGGTTGCTATGCCCTCTTCCAGGGGATCCTCCCAACCCAGGGATCAAACCCAGGTCTCACTCATTGCAGGCAGATTCTTTACCATCTGAGCCACCAGGGAATTCCCTGGAATAGGGAATGGCAACCGCTGTAGTATTCTTGCCTGGAGACTCCCATGGACAGAGGAGCCTGGCGGGCTACAGCCCGTGGGACTGCAAAGAGTTGGACACAACTGAGCACACACAAAGGAATATTTAAACAAAGATATATTTTTTAAAAAAGGAAAGGACTTGAACTTTGAACAAAGTGGCCACTAATATTCTCTCCAGCTCATTGCTGTTTCTGTGTGCTTTTTTTCCCCCCCTGCTTTTCTGTGTAGGTTGTTGCTTCTCCATCTATGAGGCAGACAGGAGAGAGTTGCAAGCTTATGGATTTCCCCATCCAGACCAAGTCATACTGGGAATGACCCACAGGTCCTCAGCATCAATGCAAAGTTCCCAAACCCATCATGAATCCTCACTGGGCAGGAGATGATGGACTCTAAATTGGGCTGCTGGAGCCCATACTCGAGTATGGATTGATGACCATCCCCAGAAAAGGGTGATCCACTGTGTGCTGGGAAGACATCCCCACAGAAGTCTGCTCTGAGAGCCTGGAGTTTTTGAATCATGAGATGCTGTGCTCTCTGCTATATCTCTTCCCTCTAGGCTGATTCTCTACATCAGGTGCTTTATGGGAAGAAGCACAACTCTCCCCCCACCCCAGCTTCACTATCTGCAAATACATCACTAGTTCTACACAGTAAATGACCAGATATTAGATAAAGAAGAGGCTCACTCAGATAACACTGCAATAACCCCACTTTCTGAGCTAAGAAGAAGACCTTTTAATAACTGAATTGTCAAATACATAAGCATAAGCCCAGATCTGCAAGGTGATGAAATTGGAGATTTCAAAGCATTTTCTCTGGGACTCCTCTCCACCCAGACTGCTTTATCTCCAAGTTCTGATCCTGAAGTTAGATCATATACTTTGTTTTCATTGTTGGGCTCATAGGGACCAGGAAACAGGTGGGACAATTACTTTCTGCTTGTCTCTAATAAGGCTCTCAGGGAATCTGGTCCCAGTGGCCATGGAGGCTACTGTAAAAATAATTTCTAGCCAACCATCCCCCCTCCAAAAAATATCCTTCCTGCACAGAAAGCTGAGGTCATGAACACTTTGCTCCTCACCTGCTCAGGACCTACCTATCCTTCCAAGCCTTTCCAAACCTTATAATAAAGAGGAGCCCTGGCCAGTTCCTCAAAGGTGAAGCACACTTGATGGCAGCAGCACAAGCTTCTCCAGATAAGATGGTAACAGTCCATATTTCTTTCTTTTTTGGATTGTGCTATATATATGTAGCATGTGGGGTCTTACTCCCCTGACCAGGGATTGAACTCACACCCCCTACGGTGGGAGCTCAGAATCTTAACCAATGGACCATCAGGGAAGTCTAAATATTTCTTTATTAATGGGCAAAGTTTTGGGAAGGACCTCCTTCATTAAATCTTCCAGATCCAGGGAGTAGTAGCTGTCCTCAGCTGGAGCTTGAGATAAAACCCAATACCAACTGTTTCTCTTCTGTCTACGAACTACTAAGTAGGAGAAAGACTGGGAATCTTAATAGAGACACACGTAGCAGCAGGGGAGGGCTGTGCATTATTTTTATGTTATATTTGATATAATTTAAAAAATGAATTCAATGGGACCAGCATCATCTAGGACTGGGAGTTGGATGTTGAGAGTGTGGGGAGTAGGGGCAGAGTCTGACTGAGCAACTCTGCGTGCATGGAGTCACTTCAGTCATGTCTGACTCTTTGTGACCCCATGGACTGTAGCCCACCAGGCTCTTCTGTCCATGGGATTCTCCAGGCAAGAATACTGGAGTGGGTTGCCATGCCCACCTCCAGGGGATCTTCCCAACCCAGGAATTGAACCTGCTTATGTCTCCTGAGTTGGCAGGTGGGTTCTTTATCACTAGTGCCACCTGGGAAGCCCTTGAGCAACTCTAAGGGAGAGTTTATTAGCATAACTATGGCTGGAGCTTAGATTATTGCACCCAAACCATTAGCTTCTAGGTTTCTGCCCCCTGCTTCTCATCTCTGCAACTTAGTCCGGCCTCATGGGAGAGGTGAACCAGTCGAGAGTCTCTGAGTTCCTCCTCCTGGGGCTCTCCAGGCAGCCCCTGCCGCAGCAGCAGCTCCTCTTCCTCTTCTTCCTGACCATGTACCTGGCCACGGTCCTGGGAAACCTGCTCATCCTCCTGGCCATCAGCGTGGACTCCCGCCTGCACATCCCCATGTACTTCTTCCTCTGCAACCTGTCCTTCGTGGACACCTGCTTCTCCTCCACCACTGTCCCCAAGGTGCTGGCCAACCACATACTCGGGAGCCAGACCATCTCTTTTTCTGGGTGTCTCACGCAGATGTACTTTGTTTTCATGTTCATGGACATGGACAATTTCCTCCTGGCTGTGATGGCCTATGACCGCTTTGTGGCTGTATGCCACCCCTTACACTACTCAGCGAAGATGACGCCCCAGCTCTGTGCCCTGCTGGTCACTGGGTCGTGGGTCACTGCCAGTCTGGATATGCTCTTGCACACCCTGCTGATGGCTCGACTCTCCTTCTGTGCAGACAACGCCATCCCCCACTTCTTCTGTGATGTGACCCCCCTCCTCAAACTCTCCTGCTCTGACACACACCTCAATGAGGTGATGATTCTAATTGAAGCAGGGCCAATAATGATCACTCCGTTTATTTGCATCCTGGTATCATATGTCCTCATCACCTGTGCTGTCCTGAGGATCCCATCCACAAAGGGCAGATGGAAAGCTTTCTCCACCTGTGGCTCCCACCTGGCTGTGGTGCTCCTCTTCTATGGCACCATCATATTTCTGTATTTCAACCCTTTGTCCTCCCACGCAGCTGAGACAGATGTACCAGCTGCTGTGATGTTCTCTGTGGTGACCCCCGTGCTGAACCCCTTCATCTACAGCCTGAGGAACCAGGACATAAAAAAGGCTCTTGGAAAAGTGGTTGCTATGAAATTTTTTCCTGCTCAGTAATTAAATGGGCTAAGAAAACCACAGAGCTAACTAATTTCTAAGAAAATTATATTTTTGGTTTTTTTTATTATGCAAAACTTAAAAGTCTGTCTTTTAATCTTGATACTAGAAACCTATATCCTGATGATCCACTTATATTTTGTAAGTCTTTCTAAATTTCTGAATAGTCACCACAATTTTATTTTCCTTTCCTTTTGTATTTCCATCAAGTTGCTCTAGCAAAATAAACTCACTGATCACCCTGTTACTGAACTAAAACATAAAGGAAGTTTTACTATTTAAAAGTACAACTTTATATTTTGAAAATGATTGCAGAAAATAAAACATTGACAAATAGGTGAAACTGGTTAAAACATCACTAAGAAGGATGCTCTAGATTGTGAGGGACAAAGATAAAAAATAGGGCAGTTCCCCTTAATTTCAGAGAGCTAACTAAGATGGTATCTTTTATAAAAATGGACAGAATTAGAATCCAAGGTGATTTCTGTTTATAATAATGATTTTTGTATACTTTTTGTAAATGTGTATTGGTATTTTTGCCTAAGGGGATAAATGGTAGCATTTTCTATTTTTAGTCTATATATCCAAGAATTATTTGTAATAAGAGGGACAATACTTGTTCTTCCAGTCTGAAAGAAATCCCCAACCTCTGCTGCATCTATTTTTGTGCTCTGTTAGATACAAGCATATTTATCTGTTTTATATAATCTTGTTTTATCCTTTAATCATTGTAAGGTATCCCTTGTATCTAGAGTGACATTTTGTCTAATATTACTGTAACCTTATTCAGGTCTTCTGTGGTTTGCTTGCATGACATTTCTTTGCATCCTTCTTTCAATTCAGTGTGTCTTTAAATCCAAACTGTGTACTCTGTAGTCAACATATACTTTGATCATGTCCTTTAATCCAGTTTAATGATCTGACTTTTGGTTGAATTTTTAACCCACTCACTTTTTTTTTATGGCTGTATTGGGAAGCATGTGGGATCTTAGTTTCCTGACTAGGGACTGAACCTGTGCCACCTGCGTTGGAAGCACAGAATTTTAACCACTTGACTGCCAGCCAAGTCCCCCACTCACTTTTAATACTAATATCTACCATTTAACTTTCTGTTTTGTCTTAAGCCTTTTCTGTCTTTCCTGCTCTCTTTTGCATTTATTTTGATTTTCTAATGTAGCATTTAAACACCAGTAATTTTTTGGGATTTTTTTTAGTGGTTGCTCTGGGTTTAACTGGATCAGCATCAGATTTATACTAACTTAATTCCCGTTACAGGGAGAAATGCTTCTTCTATATGGTTTTATTCCCTTTCCACATTTATGGTTTTATTTCCTTTCTGCATTTTAAGCATTGTTATGTATTATTGGTTTACGTATTTGTATCAATGTTACAAACTAAACAATACATTCTAATTATTACCTTACTGTCTGTGGCCATTTCCTTAGTCCAGTAAAGCTTTACTCCCACCCAGCTTCTTTGCTGTTATTGGCAACTATATTACTACACAGATGTAACATTTCTATGTGCTATAGGCCCAACAATACATTACCTACATACTATTTTATCCAATTGCTTTAAAAATTACTGACAGCTTCTCGGGGTGTGCTCCCTGGGAACTTGACTTTGCATGCTCTATATGTGGGGCACGGAAGGCATTAGGCTGGGTGTGGGGAAGGGGTTTGGGTCCTGAGAGTGTCACCCACCCCAATGTCTTGAGGACTCTGTGGCCCAATCCTTGGGCAGGGGACAGGACCCTCACCTCCAGGACCTCATCTTCTCCTTTTTCTGTCTGACAGTCATTTAGCCTTTTAAGTTTTCTGGGCATACAGGTGGTTCCCTCTGCATGATAACTGGGTAAACCCTGGCCAGACTTGCAAATGAGTATGAGAATAATGCTGACAGCCAGTTTTGTCCCTTATTTTAAAGGATACAGTAGCTTGAAATACACAATATGGATAAAGGCCTGTTTTAATATGGCTTTTAAGTGTTGGAGTTTCTTCTATTTTTGACTATGACTCAAGACAACTGTATCATAAAACATCCTTCTCTTAGTATGCTTTGTACCACAACAAAGTTTAGAACCACATAGTTTAAATGTAACAACAACAAAAAGGAGCAACAGGCAGAAAGGAAGAAACAAAACTATTATTTATAGATGGTATAATTTTTAATCACAAATTTTAACAGAACTGAGAAATTACTGAAAATTACATTCAGAGAAGTAGCTAGTTTTGCAAACATATAATTAAAAATAACTTTCCTATGCAAGAGCAATAACCACCTAGAAAAATACAATGTAATAAAAACCATTTACTAAAACAAAATTTTGTTTTGTGTAGAATTTACCTGAAGAAAATTTAATCAATGGAAGATAGGTTTCTGGATGGGAACAAAACATGTAATCTTCCACCATTAATGTACAGGATTTAGCCTATTCCAATCCAGATACCAATTTAAAACCTAAGGAAAACTAAGAGGAGCAAGACTGATGGAGAATCTGAAAATGACACACCACAGGATCAGTCCTGTGAAGGCACCACTGGTCTTGCCTCTGGCAGAGAAGTCAGGAAAGTGTGGGTACCAGGAGGCCACAGAGAACACATGTCCACTACAATGAGAACACTGGAACTCTATCTCCTGAAGGGTAATGTGAGTGAGCCACTGGAGACATAATTTCTAAAAGTAAAGCACTATGCCTGAGAGGTAGTGACCACCCACTGCCAAAGGTCTGATGGGAATTAAACATATGGCAAGGTTATTGACCAGCCACGGATCCAACCCAATGTCTTCCTCCCACTCTGCAGGTTCCTGGGGTTTCCTTCCTGGCAGGTTTTCCTGACTCAACAGAGGGACAAAATTCAGAAGTTTTTCCAGGAGCGGGGCAGGGTGGCCAGGCCAGAGCAACCCAAACTTCCTCCGGCAAGGCAAAGGCATGAGAGAGCTGTTTGAGCAATTAATAGCTGGACAAAATACAATAAGAACAGCAGACACTTAAATTATCCTGTGAAGAGGATTTCTGTAAACGTCACTTTTCACCACAAACTGCAAGAGTTATTGAAATTGATCGTTAGCTTTTAGATCACAAATGATGGAGTAAGTCTTTGACATTCAGTTGCTGTGTTTTCCTGTATTCCAAAGTAAACAATCCCTTTCATCTCTCAAGCTTTCAGGGTATCTTTAAATGGTGATTTGAATGGCTGATAGAAGCTGCTGACAATTTATTAACAAGTCAGTAGTTTGGTTCTTTTAGGGGAACAGTTTCAGATAAGGATCTTTACATTATTCCTCAGGTGTGAATTCCTATGTGTGTGGGGGAACGGAATATTCTGATACTTTCAGTACACTTGTCAGTCTCCACCTTAAGGTAAGCAGCCCCCAGACTTACATTTCAAAGCCTTTTTTGGGAAAGGGATCTGTGAGCTGTACATTGTTGCGTAAGTTCACAAAGGAAAGCTCTTTAGTCCAAAAAGCCTGGTTACTAACTGAGGTATAGCCCTTGAGGATGTTTTCTTTTGTTTTCCCTGGGGATTTTCTAAAAGTTGAGGTTTTGGCAAACTTGAATATTTATCCGATTTTGGCTATAACAAGGTTTTCTTATCTCTATCTTTTTAGACAGCGTGGCAATTCAGAATTCTTTATGGATATTTCAGTTTGAGGTGGTACCATCAGACCTTTCCCTGATGTCACTTCTGGTTTTGGGTCTTACATGCTGAGTGGGTTTTTTCATGCCGGGTACAGTTCGACAGCCGACCAAATCTTCTCCCACACTTTTTACAACCATATGGCCTCTTGGCCTTGTGACTCTGCAAGTGAATCACAAACTCTTTGTTTTCTGGGAAGGTTTTCCCACATTCTGGACACTTAAACATCTTTTCCCTTATATGGATTCCTTCATGGCGACTTCGATGAGAATTCTGACGGAAGTTTTTCCCACACTGAGAACATGAATAAGGTTTCTCTCCTGTATGGATTCTCTCATGCTTATTAAGGTTTGTTTTATGATTAAAGCTTTTCCCACAGTGACTGCAGTCATAGGGTTTTTCTCCAGTGTGAGTCCTCTGGTGGGAAATAAGGTAAGAACTCTCATTAAACTGTTTCCCACACAGTGGACAAGTATACCATCTTCTTGTTCTACGATTTCGGGTAAGTGCGACAACATTAATATCCACATATTTTGAGAGTTCCTCTAGAGGAGTATCATTTTCAATGGTAACTAAAAGATTCCTCATTTTCCTTTCCTTTGGAATAGATGTATTTAATCTTTCTTCTTTTTGGCAATCTGGAGATTGCTCAGGGACCATGGAACAATCCATTTCATCACAATCTGAAGACTCTTCTCTATGATTTTCATCCTCTACAGGTTCCATCTGAAGCTCTTCACCCTCGGGATTACTGCCACTGACTGTTGAAACAGAGAGAAAATCTAATAATTTTTGAGGGATATGATACCATGCTGGGGAGCCCAAGTTAAACTTCTCATGAGACTATAACCTTGAAAGTCAGAAATCTGACTGGCAGACAATTGCCAGCAACACTTCCTCACCCTTATTAAGGGTGGGATACATGACTGATAAATCTTCTCTTACCCATAATGCAAGCACATAGTCCTCTTTTTTTAAAAAAAATGAAATGCGTGGGACTAGACTGAAAGATTTCCATGTTTGTTTTCTGAATAGGTACCAATTACTCAACAAGTTCACACTGATCTTACATTATGTGTAAATCACTGAGCTAATAAGGACCAGGGGGTGAGGGACATACATATTAAAAGGTAGTACTTGTAATCTTTAGGAGGCTAGTAAGTAAACGGTAAGATGCATTATTTCCAGGTTTTCACTGCATTAAATATTATAGAATTAGCTAATATTATAATATTCAATATAGTGAAAAACTGCAAACAATTCAAATGACCACCACTAAAGGAGGCAAATTGTTTTCACACAGTGTATTATGTTTTGGCCATGAAAGGATTACTACAGAGAAGTTTCCTGGCAATCCAGTGGTTAAGAATCTGTGCTCCCACTGCAGCACAAGAGTCTGAGCCCTGGTCAGGGGACTAGAGGTCCTGCGTGCTGCACAGTGCAGCCAAAAAGGAAAAAATGATCTACATTAAAAAATACTACTACAACTGATAAAATCAAACTATGGTGGAAGTCAATGGTTTTCATTTTTGGGGAGAGAATGGAGACTAGTGACTGAGCAGGAACCCAAGAGGGATATCTAGGGTATTAGTTGATTTTAGACAAATGTGTTCATTTTGTGGGAATCTACTTCCCTGGTGGCTCAGAGGGTAAAGCGTCTGCCTGTAATGCAGAAGACCCAGGTTTGATTGCTGGGTCGGGAAGATTCCCTGGAGAAGGAAATGGCAACCCACTCCGGTGCTCCTGCCTGGAAAATCCCATGAATGGAAAAGCCTGGTAAGCTATAATCCATGGGGTCACAAAGAGTCACATGACTGAGCAACTTCACTTTCAAGCTGTATACTTAGGACTTGTATTTCCCAAAAAAGTCTGTGTAAAATAACAGATTACAGTGCTTGCTTTGGCACCACATATACTAAAATGGGAACGATACAGAGACGACTAGCATGGCCCCTGCACAAGGATGACACACAAATTTGTGAAATGTTCCAAAAAAAAAAAAAAGGAATTAAAAAAATCAAACACCAGATTACAAAGACTAGGTAACAAAGCAAAAAAAAAAAAGTATGCTATGAACAGGTGGAGTGACAAGGGACTTTGACTCTGGGCAACTTAGTGAAATTAAAGGATGAAATCAACCACTTTAGATAACGTGACTGATCCTAAAGCCAGAATCTGAATCTCTGCTGGATTTAGCACTTTCACCAATAGATTTCTTTCTTTTAAAATTATTTCATTTAATGATTCCCTTAGGATAATGAAAATGTTGGGCCAAAGCACAGGACAATTTTTTTTAAATCACAGCTCTTGATATGAACTGACATACTGCTTTCCAAAGGAACTGTACAGATTTCAATATAACCATCAACACGTGGCTAGGTTTCAATTTTAACTAATCTTACTGGTAGTAGATATAATTTTCAAATATTTAATAGGTATAAAATGGTTTCACATTGTAGCTTTATTTTGCACTTTGATTACTACAAACTACTAATTTATCTATTGGCTGACACTTTCATAAATTTAAATAAATTTTATAGAATGTCCTTGGTGATCCAGGGGTTGAGAATCTATGTGCCAATGCAGGGGACATAGGTTTGATCCCTGGTCCAGGAAGATCTCACATGCCAAGGAGCAACTAAGCCTGTGTGCCACAACTACTGAGCCTAAGCACCCTATAGCCCATGCTCTGCAACAAGAGAAGACACTGCAATGGGAAGCCCCAGCACTGCAACCAGAGAAAGCCTGCCTGCAATAATGAAGACCCAGTGGAACCAAAAATAAAATAAATAAAAATAATAAATTGTATATATTATAAATCTTAATCTCTTCATCACTGATATACTTTTTAAATTAAAGTCTTCCTCTATAATAACCCCACAACTTAAAACCAGAAAATCAGTCTTTTAAAATCCAATAAATTTCTATTGTTTTCTGGCCATTCTTTTATGACTTATTTACTTCTTTCACCAATTTGACAGAGTACATTTACAGTATAAGTCTGGAGGGCACTGATATCTTTACATGATTTTAGTTTTCCCATTTAGACCTTTTTCTCTCCAATATTCAAAAAATCTCTTCTATTTACCATATAAAACATCTATTTCATGGCCATTCTGAAGGAGAGGTCTCATTATTTTGTGTTTAAGAATGCTAATGATAGTTAAATATTTATTCCTGCTGACCTACTGTAAAACTATTAAATATCATGTTTTAATTGATCCTTTAAAATTTTCTAAATACAAATCATATTTTGGTTCCCCTGCTTTTCCAATATTCATTCTCCCTAACTCCTTTTTCTTATAAACATTAGGTTAAATTAACTAAATATCTGTTTTGAGAACAATTAATTGAAACTCATGATTTTTCTTATTTTTCTGAAAGGGTCAATGAAAATACAGTTGACTCTTGAACAACACAGGTTTGAAATGCACAAGTCCACTTATATGCAGATTTTTTTTTTTTTAACAGTGAGTACTAAAATACAACCCAAGCACTGAATCTGTAGATGCAGAACCACATATATATATAGAGGAGCAGCAGGTATAGGGATGCTGACTACCATTTACATACAGACTTTTTTTTTTTGACAGCTGGGAGGGTCAGCACCCCTCACCCCTGTGTTGTTCAGAGGACAACTATATTTTACATTCCTTTATTGTACTAACTTTAAAAATAGAGAAGAATTTTAGTAGCTAATATATTTATATGGCTCTAAAATCAAAATACGAAAATTACAATGAAAAGCCTTACTCTAATCCCTGTCTCCTTCCAGTCCCAAAGAAAGAAAGGCAATGCCAAAGAATGTTCAATCCCACAGTTGCACTCATCTCACATGCTACCAAAGTAATACTCAAAATTCTCTAAAGCTAGGCTTTAACACTATGTGAACCGAGAACTTCCAGATGTTCAAGCTGGATTTAGAAAAGGCAGAGGAACCAGAGATCAAATTGCTAACATCTGGTAGATCATAGAAAAACCAAGAGAATTCCAGAAAAACATTTACTTCTGCTTCACTGACTACACTAAAGCCTTTGTGTGGCTCACAAAAAACTGTGGAAAATTCTCAGAGATGGGAATACCAGACCACCTTACCTGCCTCCTGAGAAATCTGTATGCAGGTCAGGAAGCAACAGTTAGAACTGGACATGGAACAACGGACTGGTTCCAAATTGGGAAAGGAGTATTCGAGGCTGTATATTGTCACCCTGCTTATTTAACTTATATACAGAGTACATCATGCAAAATGCCAGTCTGGATGAAGTACAAGTTGAAATCAAGATTGCCAAGAGATATATCAATAACCTCAGATACGCAGACACCACCACCCTTATGGCAGAAAGTGAAGAAGAACTAAAGAGCCTCTTGATGAAAGTGAAAGAGGAGAGTGAAAAAGCTAGCTTAAAACTCAACATTCAAAAAACGAAGACCATGGCATCTGGTCCCATCACTTCATGGCAAGCAGAAGGGGAAACAATGGAAACAATGACGGACTTTATGACTGTGACCATAAAATTAAAAGACACTTGCTCCTTGGAAGAAAAGCTATGACCAACTGAGACAGCGTATTAAAAAGCAGACAAAGCTTTGTCGACAAAGGTCTGTTTTGTCAAAGCTATGGTTTTTCCAGTAGTCACTTATATACCTACAATTTACTGCACTTTGCTTCAGTATTTATTTTGTCATAAAAAGTTTTAAAATTTTTATTTACCTTATTGATCTTTTAAGACCTTTGGATTTTTGAGTCTTTATTAGAAAAGTCATTCTATCCCATGGTTATAAAGGAATTCACCCACATGCTCTAATTGTTTTTAAAAAAGCATTTAAAATTTTTGACCCACCAGGAGTTCTTGGTGTGCAGAGTAAGATATGACTCACCAAGAAGCTAAGTTGTCATTAGACCTTTTATCAAAAAGTCCCTCTTTACCTTGCTGATGGGATTCCAACTATATCACAAATTAAACCCCCATGTGTATTTGAAGCTGTTTCTGCACTTCTTATTCCATCCCATTGATCTAGCTACTCACATGCCAAAACTATGTATTGTTTTCATGACAGGTTTTAGAGGCTGCTTAAACACCTGGTAGACTATAACTCTCCTGCTCCACTGCTCTTCTTTCCAATTTTCCTGGTTACTTGCAGTTATTTTTCCACTTGAATTTGAGATCAGACTGTCCAGTTCCAGGGGGGAAAACCCTATTGATTTTAGTAAAGGGACTACATTGAATTCATAAATTAATTTTGGGAGAACTGACCTTTTTAATATTAAATCTTTCCAACCAAGAACATGATATTTCTTTCCATTCATTCAAATTTACTTTTGTGCCCTTTAGAAGTGTTTTATTTTCCTCATTATTTTTGCACATTTCTTAAGTTTATTTCCAGATGCTTAATCTTTTTTTGTTCCTAATGCATATCTTCTAAATCACTGGTCTCCAACCTTCCTGGAACCAGGGACCGGCTTCATGGGAAGATAACTTTTCCATGACCCTTTGGGTAGGAGGGTGGGGTTTCAGGATGGTTCAAGCACATCACACTTATTGTGCACTTTACATCAGCTCCATCTCAGATCATCAGGCATTAGATCCTGGAGGTTGGGGACCCCTGTTCTAAATGACTATGTTTCCATAAATGATTTCTATATAAAAATTTTACATCTCATTGCCTTACTGAACACACCTATTATGTATAATAAGTTTTTAGACATTCTTTAGAATTTTCCAGCTACACATTTATATCGTATGTAAACAGATGTAGTTTTATCTTTCTCTTAGATTCCTGTATGTTTAGTTTCTTTCTCATTTAACTGTACTAGCTAACACCTGAAAAGAAAGCGAAAGTGTCAGTTGCTCAGTTGTGTCTGATGCTTTGCAACCCCATAGACTATAGACTGCCAGGCTCCTCTGTCCATGGGATTCTCCAGGCAAGAATAGTAGAGTGTGTAGCCATTCCCTTCTCCAGGGGATCTTCCCAACCCAGGGATTGAACCCAGGACTTCTGCATTGCAGGCAGACTCTTTACCGTCTGAGCCACCAGGGAGGCCACCCAAAACACAATGTTAAATAGTAGTAGTGATAGTGGGTTTCATTGTTGTATCCTAATTCTAATGGGAATGCCTCTCAGTGTTTCCCATTAAAGACAATAACGGTGGGACTTCCCTGGTGGTTTAGTGGCTAAGACTTTGTCCTCCCAATACAGGGGGCCCAGGTTCAATCCTTCTCAGGGAACTAGACACCACGTCTGGCAACTAAGAGCTCACATGTTGTAAGTAAGACTTGATGCAGCCAAAAAATAAACATTAAAAAAAAAAATCCCTGCTATGTGACCTTCAGCAAATTTAACTTTCCTCTACTTCAGTTCCATCATCTATAACATAATAATGATTCCTATACCCCACAGTGCTATAATGAGAATTACATGAGATAATAAATGCATGTAAAGTACTTAGAATAGTGTCTAGCACATACTGGCATACATATGCTTAACAAATGCTAGATATTACTTCCAGCAAAAATGGGATATATTTTCTCTTACCCTGGTAGGCTTCACAGCTACTGAACACCAATGACAAAATAAGACTTGAAAAAGAACTAGTCATGTCCAATGAAAACAGTAATGTAAAACGTATCTGTTGAGAGAATACCACTGGATGCAGAAAGTGGATTCAGAAGCAGTATGTGTGCATTTTCTGTTTAAATGTTTGATGTTAGCACATCAGCCGCAGGTCTTAATTACCAAGAGAGATGCCCTCTACCCTTGCTGCCCCAAAGATAGACGAAAAATGGCCACTCACAGCTGGAGAAGGCTCTGCCACATAGAATAAAACAAAAATATGCATGTGAACATGTACTTAGCTGCTGTCACCAGTGTCTCAAAAAAAAATTGAGATGAAACAGAATCATGCTTTTCCCATAGCCTTTAATCTAAACATACAAGGGACGTGATTTCTTACCCAGTAACATCATCTCCCCAATGCTGTCCTCTTCCATCTCTGAGGTGGGCTGCCGAGCAGGATCCAGGCTTACACATTCTTCTTGGGAGTGAAATATATTCAAATCCTCAAAGACCACCAGTTTCTGAAAGAACAGGCCCCCTTCCTCTTAATAACAGAGGTTCCTTGACAGCCTTGCTGTTAAGAAAGACTGAGACCCAAAGATTGGGGAAGGAATGGTGAAAGGGATCTACAAGTCTCATGCAGATCGGAAAGCCAGGCTCAGAGAGAAGCCAGAGGAAAAACAGAACACAACTGTCCAAGAAGGAAGTGAAGAATGAGCCCAGTCTCCTTGCTGACTCTCTAGAGTGTGTTTTTATACATGGGAGGGCTTCGAGAGCAGAGAGGGTGATACACCCAAACAGTGAACAGGAAAGCTGAACCCACCTCAGATTCAGCTTCCAGACACTGAGATACTGTCTCCTGTTTCTGTTGGTTTCCTTCTCTAGGCAAAAGCTTCAATAAGGGATGAGGTTGCACTGGGGAAAGAGGAAGCTGCGGTTAAAAGAAAAGTCAGTGACTCTAATACAAAGATTCTACCAACATTTTGAAGCCAAATCATTCCTTCAGTAGGTAAATCATAGCTTTTTCTGCTCCTATGAGTCCAGTCAGAGGTCAAGCCTCAAATCACAGGGTCTTGAACCTACATGGCGTCTCTTCGTTACAAAAAAGAGATGATTCCCCTAAGCACCTTTTAAAATTTCCATTACCAGTAAGGGGAAGGTTGGGGTATGGTAAAGTCTGAAGATGTCCACAGCAAGCACAAAAATTAACAAGATTCCACATAAGCTGAAGTCAATTCAATAATTCATCGACATTTCTTTATCCTAAAAACATATTCCCCAGGCTTCCCTGGCAGTTCAGAGTATAAGGCTCCACCTTTCTAATGCAGGGGGTGCAGATTCGATCCCTTATTGGGGAACTAAGATCCCACATGCTGCATGTTATGTGGCAAAAGAAAAAAGATTCCCCCTCCCGTATGTGTGAGTAAAAGTGACACTACAAAATAGTTAGTCTATTCTCTGGCTTTACACACACATAGCAAATCACTCAAACCCAGCTTGAGGAAAAAAAAAACTCCCTCCCTCTTTGTGGCATGTTGACTTATTCAAATCAACTCCTTTTTCCAACACCCACCTTCTAACTTGAATTCACTATTACTATGGAAGCCTAGCTCAACCCCCCAGTACCACCCACTTTCTTCTAGTGAAACAGTATGTGCTTCTTACCTCTATTCTGAAGGTTTGAGCTCACATCCTTCACAATAACCAAGGTCTCCTTGATTTTCTGACTGGGTTGGACTAAGCCTGGCTTGGGCATGAAGGTGAGGAAGTGCTCCAGAACCAGCTGGTGGATGGTCTTGGGTCCACTAGTAGCATCTCGAAGTAGGTCTTGGCCCAGCTTGGAGTTGGGAGGGACTCTCAGTATAAAGGACCGCTTTGGCTTAGGGAGTATAGGGACCACTTTTGCAGCCATCATGCCTTGAAATCACACACCACACTTGTTTCTGCAGAGCTTCAAGAGCCACCTTTTACTGGAGAAAACCTGTCAGTCACGCTGTAGATGAAAGAAACCATGGGTCAGGCGGAGCATGGCTATATTCCAATATGGTTCTTGGGCAGTGAGGCCACGTGAAAGCTAAATCAGTAAGGAAAGATAAGCTGGGGTAGGGAACTCACAACTGAAAGGAAGCCCCCTGAACCTGATACTCTCAGCAAGACCTGAAAGGAATATCCTGCGAATGGAAGCAGATCTCCAAACCTCAAGGGCCAAACAGAAGGGAGCGAAGACAACCGGCAGAAGACCAATGGTCATCCTCACGGTGTGAAGCGCAAACTCCATTAGGAAAACTGGTTCCACTCACGCTGAAAAAAAAAAAAAAAAAGCAACGGGCCAAGACAGGAAATGCGAGGTTAAATAATGAGGGCATCTGGTTAGAGGTCAGCTTGGCCACTGAATCTGGCCTCACCGCACCCCTTGAACCGCATGTCCCTAGGATGTCCTTCAGGGGGCAGTTGGCCCAAGGAGCAACCGCAAGGCCGCATAAGGGGTCTACATGTGGCCAGCAGACTCTTTTCCGCCTTCAAAGTCTTGTAAGAGGGGCAGGGGGCATCCCAGTAGGGCCCACTGGGCCAGGCCCACTCCGCAGCCTCTCCCACTGGCCAAGGAGCACCTTCACCGCAAAGCCCCGCTGGCGGCATTGCCTGGGGTGCGCTCCAGCAACGGCCCCTGTTTCGCTCCCTAGAGGCAGCCTCAGTCTGGTTCCCGCCCTTCCGGAGCCCCTCACCTTTTGGGGTTCTGCTGTGCCTTGGGCGCACGCTGGCGACAAACCACCCAGACTCAGGGAGAGACTGGGAAACTAGGCGCGAGAGTCCCAGCCCAACCCTCGCCCTTCGGGGTGTCCTCACTGGCAGCCAGCTATTATTTGTGTGAGCTGCGGTTAGCTGGGGAGGACGACGGGGACGCGGTGCCTTCTGGGAGACCGGGTGCCTAGGCGGCCGTGATGTCACGCCCGGTGCCTCGTTTCCGGTGCGGAAGCCTGGTCTCCTCGTTTGGAGCCGGCAGTCTGCGCTTCAGAAGGCGAGGCTCGAGGCCGACCAGCAGGATTCTCAGGACCGCAGGGAGCCCAGGTGGCAGCATCCGCCTTCTCTGCGGCTGTACTTGTGAGACTGAAAGCTAAAGGCTAGCTCCAGCCCGCCAAATCTGGTTGGCACCACATCAAGTACGGAAAGGCTCACTACAGGGGTTGCTGGGAGATGTAGTTCGGTGCCACACAGCCAATGGGAGACCATCAGGCGCAGCGGTTGGGGCGGAGCAGGATCGGGGCTCGACCGGAAGCGGGCTTCCGGGAGGACCGGAAATTCTGTGCGAGTCCGCCGCAGTTTCCGCCGTAGCACCCAGGGCTATCAAAAAACTGAGGTGGCGGTGAGTTGGTGGTAGGTTCTGGCCTCTGTCGGGTCTAGGGTCCTGTTACAGCTGTCACTTTCTGTAGGGGCGGCCCGTTGCTCAGAGTCGGGGGACGCTCCCTTCCCCTGTATGCCAACTCCTACACTGCGGTGTGGACCGGCCATCTTACTTTCTGAGGAATCCTAATTGTCCATTCCGCTTCCGTTCTCCGTTTATCTTTTCTTTCTGCCGTGTTGACATACTTGGTTCATTCGCCAGGGAGGTGTTGGTCAAGATTTTGGGCCACAAAAGAGCAGAGATTGCCTTATTTCTCTGTGTAAAGTCATTCTCAGACAGGATGACTGAAGTGAAAATATAAACGCAGCCCGTTTCTTAACGGTAACTATAGGTGATTCAACCATGGCCTAAAATGTGTTTTGAAGAGACTACTGTCAAAACTGTGTGGCAAAAAAACACAAACAGAAAACTGTATAGCAACAAATTGAAGAATACCAGTCTTTCTTGACATCAAAAATTACGAAACAAAACCAAAAACCTTCTTTAATCAAAGCTGTATAGTTTGAACTACGGGTGAATAAATAGAACAATAAATGCTAAAATTGATCAGAATATATGTCGACCTGTATGAAAGGGTGGCTTTTAAGCTTGGTACTAGCAAAAGTTGTCTGTTCTTCCTGGAGAAAAGGAAGACTCCTGTCTTTACATACCCCAAAATTGGGATTTAGTAGCCAATGAAAGAATATTTATGAGAACGCTAAGTTTAATATTGAGGCAGAATAGGAAACTGAGATGCCTTAAAGTAGAATATAAACTAGTGAGAATGTATTTTTAAAAAAGAAACTTTAGAAAATAATATTGAGAAAAAGTCAAGACAAGCGGTAGATTGGAACGTAATTGTGCAAGATAAGTCAGATAAAGACTAAGGCATTCCCAGCGTACACAGCTTCTGCCAACTGATGAAAGACTGAGGCAAAGGCTATGCAACCGTTCCATAGAGGAGAAAAGCTAAATGATATTGACATTTGAAAGGATGTTTAGTGGGAATTCCCTGGCAGTCCATTGGTTTAATTCCTGGTCATGGAACTAAGACATTGCATGCATGACAGTGTGGTGAAAAAAAGAAAGAAAAGATGCTTAGCCACAGTTTGACAGTCTTTCAAAATATCAGGATAGAATTATTGTCAGTTCAGTTCAGTCGCTCAGTCATTTCCGACTGTGCAACTTCATGGACTGCAGCACGCCAGGCCTCCCTGTCCCTCATCAGCTCCCAGAGGTTACTCAAACTCATGTCCATCCAGTCAGTAATGTCATCCAACCATCTTACCCTCTGTTATCCCCTTTTCCTCCTGCCCTCAATCTTTCCCAGCATCAGGGTCTCTTCCATGAGTCAGTTTTTTTCATCAGGTGACCAAATTATTGGAGATTCATCTTTAACATCAATCCTTCCAATGAATATTCAGCACTGATTTCCTTTAGGATTGACTGGGTTTGATCTCCTTGCAGTCCAAGGGACTCTCAAGAGTCTTCTCCAACACCACAGTTCAAAAGCATCAAGAATTACTATAGGATCAAATAATTCCATTCCTAGCTGTAAACCCAAGAGAAATGAAAACATACGCACAGCATTGTTCATACTGGCTGAAAAGTAGAAACAACCCACTTGTCTGTGGAACAGATTCAGTTCAGTTCATTTGCTCAGTCATGTCTGACTCTTCGACCCCATAAATTGTAGCACGCCAGGCCTCCCTGTCCATCACCCACTCCTGGAATTTACCCAAACTCAACGTCCATCAAGTCAGTGACACCATCCAGCCATCTCATCCTCTGTCGTCCCCTTCTACCCCCAATCCTTCCCAGCATCAGTGTCTTTAACAGTGAGTCAACTCTTCACATGAGGTGGCCAAAGTATTGGTGTTTCAGCTTCAACATCAGTCCTTCCAATGAACACTCAGGACTAATCTCCTTTAGGATGGACTGATTGGATCTTCTTGCAGTCCAAAGGACTCTCAAGAGTCTTCTCCAGCACCACATTTCAAAAGCATCAATTCTTCAGCGCTCAGCTTTCTTCACGGTCCAACTCTTACATCCATACATGACTACTGGAAAAACCATAGCTTTGACTAGACAGACGTTTGTTGGCAAAGTAATGTCTCTGCTTTTTAATATGCTATCTAGGTTGGTCATAACTTTCCTTCCAAGGAGTAAGCATCTTTTAATTTCATGGCTGCAATCACCATCTGCAGTGATTTTGGAGCCCCCCAAAAATAAAGTCTGACACTGTTTCCCCATCTATTTCCCATGAAGTGATGGGACCAGATGCCATGATCTTAGTTTTCTGAATGTTGAGTTTTAAGCCAACTTTTTCACACTCCTCTTTCTGGTTCCAAATAGGAAAAGGAGTACGCCAAGGCTGTATGTTGTCACCCTGCTTATTTAACTTATATGCAGAGTACATCATGAGAAATGCTGGGCTGGAAGAAGCACAAGCTGGAATCAAGATTGCCGGGAGAAATATCAATAACCTCAGATATGCAGACAACACCACCTGTATGGCAGGAAGTGAAGAGGAACTAAAACGCCTCTTGGTGAAAGTGGAACAGATTAACAAGATGTATATTCATATGAGTTATTTAACAGCAAAGAAGGAACAAAGCAGTGATACATGCTGCAACATGGATGAACGTTTGACACACTGTGCTGAGCCAAAGAAACCAGTCACACAAGACCATGTATTGTAATTCTTACGTGAAATGTCCGGAACAGGCAAATCCGTAGAGGTAAAAAATAGATTAGTGGTAGCCAGGGCCTGAGGGCAGAGTGGAAAGACCAGTGACTGCTAATGGGTGCAAGGCTTGTTTTGGGGGTGATGAAAATGTTGTGGAATGAGTGTTGATCCACACATTGTGGATATACTAAAACCCATTTAGTTGTGTATTTAAAAGGGTGCATTTTATAGTATGTGAATTATATCTCAATTTAAAAAAACCACCTGACAGAAAATTACATTCTACAAATACAAATATTTAATATTTAAAATATTTATGTAAAAGTACTACAAAGAACTCGTTCAACATCTGGATCCCACATAGCAAGTAGTTAAAGAAACTGTACCATTTTTATAGATGTGATGGAAGCAATTTTCTACATGTTGAGGTATGGGGAAGTCATTCTTATAAATGATTTGGCTTGACCTTTATGCTAATTAGAATAGTCTGTTTTATGGCTTGTCTAACTTACATTATACATATGGTTTAACCATTAAAGAATACAGTTACCAGATTGTTGAAAATGTCCTCTTTGAAGACAGGGATAAATGTCCCCCTCGAACCCGCATAACGCCAATGCTAGTACTCCATTAAAGATGAGGTTCTCTTCCCAGACACCAGGGTCATGCTAACTAGTTGTGTGCATGCTAATCTGCCTCATTTGAAACCTGTCATGTTTGATGTTTTTTGTTCTTTTTTATTAATACTACTTTTTGGCCATGCTCGGCCTTTGTTGCTGTGTGTGGACTTTTCTGTGATTGCTGGGAGTGAGAATTACTTTCTTGTTGCAGTGTGTGAACTTCTCATTGTGGCTTCTTTTGCTGTGTCTTGGGCTTGAATAGTTGTAGCCCATGGGCTCAGTATTTGCAGTTCTCCGGCTCTAGAGCACAGGCTCAGTAGTTGTGGAGCATAGGCTTAGTTGCCCCATGGCATGTGGAATCTTTCTGTCCAGGGATCGAACCTATGTCCCCTGCATTGCAAGGCAAATTCTTAACCACTGAACCACCAGGGAAGCCCAGTGTTCCTTGTTCTGCCAAGATATAAGACTGTGATTCAGGCATCCAAAATAGAGCAGGATAGTGATTGTGATTTAATTTCAGACTTGCGCTTGCATCATCGAGAACCTCAATTTTCTGAACTGTATCAAACTCAAGGATAGCACAAACCATTTTCAGAACAGTACCTGCTAGTAGCTGCCAGCTGCAACCTAATGGGCCAGGGTCTCCCCTTGTAACTTTGTAACCATTTTGGACCCCAACCAGTCCTTAATAAGCACTCTTACTCTTGCCAGCTTCAATTCTTGACAAACAACTTATGTAGCTTTGGGGTTTTGCCTATATGAGCCTCCCCCCATTTTGAGGTTCTATGGAACACAATTCAAGTACTTCTTAAATCTGTGTCTCCCAGGCTGTAGTCCTCAGTTTGGCTTGAATAAAACTATTAGTATTACAGATTGTTTATCAAATATGTGTGTTGACAGAATAAAGCAAAAAAGTAGAAATTCACATGGAAAAATTCATAGCCTCAATTGCAGGTAATGAAATAAAACACGGGTAAAATCTCATTACATTTCTATCATATCAGCAAGAATTTTTCAAGTGATCAACATTGCTTCAGGCATGAAATATTTAAAATCTTTTTGAAGGATTGTATGGCAAACCACTGCAAGTGTTGTCAAATAGTTCACATTCTGAAACAGTTTTAGGAATAATTGGAGGGAAAAATGTGTATAGGAAGGTGGCAGAAAATAAACCCAAGCTGTTCATGGAAAAATAGCAAGGGAGAATTGGTAACAACAAATGCCAACCAGGGACCAGCTGAGCAGACAGGGCACAGGGCACATGAGCTGTGTCAGCATGTTGATTATGCATATAGAACAATGCTCCATGAAGAAAGGAAAGCATGTGTTTTGTGCTCTGGTCACAACCATGGAAAATCTAGGCTCCACTGTGAAGACAGGAAGAGAAGTTGGGGTAGCAGGAGTTTGTGGCTGGTTCAGTCTTCATTTGCTCCTCTTCTTTTCTTACATCCCTCTCTATGTCATTTTATTCTTTGGTGTGTTAATTTTTTCCTTTGAAGTATAGTTGATTTACAGTGTTGTGCTGCTCTCTTCCATACAGCAGTGTGACTCAGTTATACACATACAGAGATTTTTTAAATATTCCTTCTCATTTGGTCTATTCCAGGAGACTGGATATAGTTCCCTGTGCTATACAGTAGGACTTTGTTGTTTATCCATTCTCAACGTAATAGTTTGCATCTACTACCCCAAAACTCCAAGTCTGTCCTTCTCCTTCCTTCTCTCTTTTTATGTCTCTTTAAATGGAGAATGAACTAGAACCGAACAGTCCAGAGACCCACAGATTTTCTGATAGAGCTCAGGAAGAATAGTAATAGCAGCCCCATCTCCTTCATGGTCTGCTGTATGCAAACTGAGTGACAACAAATGCAATTACACTACATTTTCTAAGTGATTTATTTATTTATTATGAGGTCCAGCCACAGCTCATTAATCCAGGTACAAAAGTGATTTGTAATGATTCAGTCTGCTTGTTTTTCTTCAGGCTTCCTAAGTCCTCAAGACAGGGGAAGGTAGAATGAAGGAACACATCCTTGCCAAGGGTCCTGAGGGAAAATGAAGTAGGCTCTGTCTCAGGAGCATCTTAGGTGCTAATTCTTAACAAGGATTTATTAAGCAACAGCTGTGTACTCTGAAATCCTTGTATCAGCTGTATGTGTGTTCTCTTTACCCTTGGTTTACCAGTACTTGTGACCCAGCCTACTTCTGCTTCTGTTCCATAAACTCCTTGGGCACGGGGACTGTTTTTGTATTGATTATATTCACCACAGCACTGGAACCCAGTGATGACTGTCGAGTGTATGGATTCAAGATTTAAGGCCAGGAGCCTGAAGGGAGATGCAAAGTGTCAGGTATTCGGGGAGGCCGTGGCCACCCCCACTGGACAGATGGTCAGAGGATCCATGTTCTTCTCTCCATCATGTGTCCTGGGGCTGAGGATAGTCTGAAGGGGCCCAGGGGGAAAGTAGCCGGTGGCTGTGAGGGATGTGGGATTTGACTGTCACTGTGTAAAAGGAGGTGTCCCCATCTTGTAGTCCAGGGAGATGCTCCCCAGTGCCAGCAGGGCTCTTCCATCTGGATCTGGAGAAAGGTGCATGCCTGGCATTCATTTTACTGCCTCATTGTTTCTACCAAATGCTCATTCTCTGGTGACAGAATCCTGTTCTCTTTGCTGCTCGTGGCTGCCTTGTAGACACCCAGGACCCACCCTGGCTTGTCTCCCACCTTCACTTCTCAGTCATGGTGGCTAGAGAGCAGGCTCAGCACCATGATTCAGCTATAGAATCTTCCTGGACTAGCAGGCAGATGGTCCCACTTTTTTTCCCCAAGGCTCACACTTTTCACATCATCAGAGAAGATGAAAGATGCGGTTGGAGTGGACAGCTTCTGCTTTCAGAATCACATTAACTGCAGAGAGAATTAGAATTCCTGACTTCAGGTTCATGGACAACATCCCCACAGGGTTTTCCCCACATCCAGGAAACGTGGACAGGTCGTTCTTCGGGAACACACTGGGGGACCGAGCAGGGACCCAGCAGGCCAAGGCTACTCGCCTCAGGGTGCCTGACCACCAATCAGTTCTGCAACTACAGAGAAAAAGGAGATAGGGGCAATGCTGAGCACCCCCAGTCAGAGTGACTACATCCACCCTGGTCCCCACAACAAAGAAAGACAAGGACCCCTCTTCCCTGCTTAGGACCTGCCCGGCTTCCTCTGACTTCATCGGCCCCCATTCCTCCCTGGCACCCAAGCTAGCCTTGGATATTCTGTGGTCTGGCAGTGACCCCGGCTCAGAGATTCTGAGGACTTGTCAGGACTTTTCTCCCACCTTTGTTATAGGTTTTGTTTTTCTCTTCTAAATAATGCCTAGAAATCAACAGCACAAAGGACCCCTGGCCAGCACAAACTACCACCACGATACTCACCTTTGACTGTTTCCACTTCTGAGCGCAGGGTCTCTAAAAGAAGAGAAGGAGCTCGAGTTAGGTTCCCCAGATGGGGACAGATCTGGGAGAAGCTGAAGGCAGAATCAGAAAGGCCAAGGGAGATGGAGAAGGGACGCCAGGGGGTCCAGGCTACATGGCTGGCGAGGGCAGGTGAGGGGGCACCTCCCATCCTCCTGCAAGCCCACCTACCCAAGAAGTGCTTCACGTGCTTCTCCACAAACTCTGATTTCTGGTAGATCAGGTGGATCTTCTCTTTCACCTCTGGTGGCATGGCACACAGCTCAGGGACAGTCACCATCTTGGCCCTAGAGACAAAAGACCATTGGCAAAAGAGGGCTGGAGCATGGGGGTGGCCCTAGGTCTCATGAACTGGAAGGGAGGTGCAGCCTCCACCAGGTGCACCCAGCCCAGACCCACTTCACAAAGAAAGCTTCCTTCTGGGCTTCAAGTTCTAAACACTGGTCCTCCACATTAGCCATGGGGTGGGCTCTCCCGGGGAGTTTTAAAAACCACAGACACCAGGGGACTTTCCTGGTGGTCCAGTGGTTAACACTCCGAGCTTCCAGTGGAGAGGGTGAGGCTTAATCCCTGGTTGGGGAACTAAGGTCATGCATGCCTCAGGGCAATTAAACTCACACAAGGAGCACGCAGCAGAGCCAAAATTAAAAAAAGGAATGGGGGATTTCCCTGGTGATTCACTTGTTAAAACTCCACTGCAGAGGCCGCAGGTTTGATTCCTGATTGGGGAACTAAGATCCAAGTTGCAGCCCAGCCATAAAATAAATGTAAAAAAAAAAAAAGAATGGAATTCTGGCACATTCTACAATATGAATGAACCTTGAAGATATGCTAAGTGAGATAAATCAGACACAGAAACACAAATATTGCATAATTCCACTTACATAATGTAGCTAGAGTAGTGGAATACATAAAGAGTAAAATGGTGGTTGCCAGGGGACAGGGGAGAGGAGATTGGGAAGTTGTATAACAGTACAGAGTTTCCTTTTGGGAAGATGAGAGAGTCCTAGGGTTGGATCCTGGTGATGATCAATACTGTGATGTATGATAATGTGAAGGTACTCACTGAACTGTACATTTCTAAATGCTTAAAATAGCAAATTTTGTGTTACATGTATTTTACCACCAAAAAAAATTCTTCAAAAATTGATGCTTGGGTCATACTCCTGAAGATTCAGATTTAATTTGTCAGCCAGGGCCTGAATGTCAGGTTCTTGTAAAGTTCCCCTGGGTGATTGTAGGTTCCAGCCTCCTTCCCCTTCCCTTCCTCCCCTCCCATCCCCTTCTCTTGCCCACCCTCTCTACTGCTGCCTGCTAGGCTTAGCAGATCCACTTCTGGAAAGTGCATCTCACCCTGTGCCTACAAGCAGGCAGTCCTGCAGGAACAGTTTTCATAAGGTAAATTGCACAGGACATGGGCTGTTAGGGGGAGGTTTCCTAGGAAGCCACCACCATGCGACAAGCTTGTTCATTGGGTTCCATCTTCAATCCCACACTCCCCTCCTGTTCGTGCTCCCATTCCCCCTACACAAATCCAGAAAGGCCTTCAGAAGCTGCAGGAGATGGGAGGAGGCACATCCCTGGTGTTGGGATAATCTCCCTCCTAGGGCTACCTCCCCAGATGCTGCCTGCAGGGCCCCCTCACCAAGGGATCATCAGGGGACCTCTTGGTACCTGTTCAGGGTGACTCCAATGTCCTAGGAGAGAAAAGAGGGAAGTTCCCCATCACCTGTGTTGTAAGGGCTATGCTGACTCCTGGCCTCCCAGCCCCAGGGTGTCGGCAAAAACAGGGCCCCTCTCCCCACCAAGCAACTCAGCTGGGACCTGCCCATAACCCTGCTGACATCTGGGAGATGCCGGGAGACCCCCTAGATACTAGGCCACCAGTATGGGGTTCCTGAGAGTGCATTGCAGGGGCCTAGGCACAAGAGGCATTGTGAGTCACCAAAACAAGTCCCACCCCCGCCCCAAGAGCCTCACCCACTGGGTTGGGGAGAGCTGATGGCAGTGCTGGTAGCCTCTGTCATCCTACTGGGCCTGGTGGACAGAGGAAGGCCAGGCCCAGCCGCACTCACCTTCATAAGCTCCCACTCTGGCTGGCACTGCTTGGCCTCCAGCTCCCCAATCAGCTCGTCGAGAAGGGCGACGTCCCTCACCCCTCGGGTGCTGTACGTCTCCCTAACTTGGCCGATGGTCTGGCCCAGCTCCTCCAGCCAGGCCACAAAGAGCTGCTCCTGCTGCTCTAAAAACTGGCACAGCCGCTCCAACTGGTACTGGATTCTCTGCTTCTGAGTTTGAGCTTGTTTCTGGGGAACAGAAGTCAGGGAGGTGTTAGGGGCCTGTGTGCCCAGGGAATACCGAGAAGCCCACCTTCCAAAGGAAGGGTCCTCTCTCCTTCCCCTGAATGGGGGTAAGTCAGTCCATCTATTTGGATGCAAGTGAACCTGACTTCCAATACTCTTGCACACTGTCCACCCATGACTTTCTCATCATTAGAAAGTTGCGGTGGACACGTGAAGTTGCTCTAGGGTAACTTTCCTTCATCTAAGGAGGGAGACGACCCTTCACATAGACTGTATAGAAGAAATCTCACTTTTGCTCAAAACGACAGGACTAAACCTCTGAAGTTCTTTTGAGCCAAAAATGTCTCTGCACTTTTGTTGTTGTTTTTAACATGGGCATATTCATTTATTAGCTAAACTGTTAGACACAACAAAGACTGCTAGTGGGTAGAACTCTGGTGTAAATTCCAGATAGCCCAGGGCCTCCCAGGATGCTTTGTGGATGTTTGCCTGGCTCCTGTTCCCCTGCCACCTGTGGCGCCCTAGTCGACATATGAAAGTGGTTCTGACGTTGCCTGGTATTTCTCTGTAATTAAGGAGTAAGACTATGAACTCGATGCATGCGGAACCTCACACCTTCCCCTGTGATGTCAGCAGCCTTTGCTGAATCACATGCTGGGTTTCGAATGCGGAAGAGTATTCTCCCAGTCTTTACAGCGCAGCACCGCAGACACATACATTGCCTCTGGTCTGCACAAGCCACTTTCCCCATCACTCACTGGCTGAGTCTAGGTTATCAACAACAACAAAAAAACAAGGCTGCATTATGGCATTTGCTGTTTCTCTGGCGTAGATGGGCTTCTCTGGTGGCTCAGACAGCAAAGAATGCATCTGCAGTGCGGGAGACCTGGGTTTGATCCCTGGATTAGGAACATCCCCTGGAGGAGGGCATGACAACCCACTCCAGTATTCTTGCCTGGAGAATCCCCATGGATAGAGGAGCCTGGCAGGTTACAGTCCATGGGGTCGCAAAGAGTTGGACACGACTGAGCAACTAAGCACTAAGCATGTGGGTGTAGATACTCTCACATGTGTCTAACTTGAGACATGTGGCCAGTCTCAAGCTTCCAATGTGATGTTCCTAAACATGGAATCTGGGACACCGTTTGTTGTTGATGAGAGTAATGTGGACTTTTTTTTTTTTTAAGAGGACAGGTCAGCTGTCCTGTTCAATGGCTTATATTCTAAAAATTCTCTGATAATTTTGCTCATGATTAAATTCAGGAGAAACACAGTGGAGGGGGAGAGGGAGAGTGCCATAGACCTAATGCCATGCTCTTTCTAGCCCATCCCCTTGGGAGGCAAAGACTGTCCAGTTTGCCATCATCTGTATAGGGATCCTAGGGTTGGTAATTGGTTAAGGAGGGGTCTTCCAGTCACTACTGTAAATATATATTATTTCCTTTATAATTACTAAGTAATTTGGGTTGGTACTTTGAGAGTGTGTAAGTATGCTGTTCTCTGCTGGTTTTTCCCTAAAAATTTTAGCTTCTGTTGCTGATCCCTGTCAGTGTCAACTGTGTAGTGGAAATCTTCTAATTCAATTATTATTATTCTGTACTTGTTTTAGCTGGCTTTCTGCTGTAAGAAAGAGCTTTCCCTACCCTCTTTTCTATGATTAAAAATTTTTTTTCATTATTTTAAAAAGGAGGAGGAGGTGAAGACCTGAAAACAGCATTTTCTCTCCATAAGGGCCCATGTCACTGTATCTGAAGGGAAGGCTGGACGCTCTTGTCTCCCTGGGTTTCCCTGAGCATCCCAGGCTCCTGCTCCACTGTCCTCCACCCCACCCGGAGCACTCCTGACCTCTGCTCCATCCACAAGTTCAAGCCACCTGGGGTTATAAGAAAGGGTTTTCATTTGACTACCATTCAGCAGTTTCCCAAAAGTCAGACACCTGGACAGCTGCCACCCACCTCCCTCTCATCCTGCCCTTTGTAATCTCTGCCTCTTTCTCACTGCCCTTTGGTGGGTCCTGACAAGTTTGGAACTCAGGGAGATGAGAGCCAACCAACAGAAATTCATCAGACAAATCAAGGCTCTGTGGGTTAGTTAGGCACCTTTGCACGCAGGGAAAACAGAAGCAACTTAAAGCATCCGAGAGTCTGGACAACTCCTTAATGGGCAGGCTACTAAGTGGTACTTATTGGAATCTGCAGTGTTGCAGAACCACAGTTTTAAGTGTCCACTTTAACCATCTGAATTTTTAAAATCAATATGGCTTTTTAAAAAAATAGATAACAGCAACTATAAAAATGATATGGAGCAGTATTTAAAGTGGAAAGTCTCTCCTCCCCTTTCCTCAATCCCATTCCTTGCTTACAGCATCTATTTCTCTAAACCATTTTGTGGTGAGTCTAAGAAAGTGTGATCAGATTCTGGGAGATGCCCCTTCTTGCTGGAGGTGGTCTCCATCCCCAGGGACAAGTTCATCTCTGAACACCTGTTATTTCCTGCCCCCCAGGAGCAGGTGACTCTAAATATGTGATCAGCTCTGTTTCCCTGTGAGCCAGTACAGGGCTTGAGGGACCCCTGCTCACTCTGGTTTCCCTCCTTCTACAGGGGTGAACCCAGTCAATGACAGGTCACAGACCACCCGTAACCTTACCAGGGAGTTCACAGTTTTCTTATCCCCCTGAGATCTCTGCTCCTCTCCAGATTTTCTCAACTCCTTCAGATGCTCCAACTGCTTCTGAATTTGCTCCTGGAAAAAAAAAATAACACTTGTTGAAGCTTAAACTTGGCCCTTGCCATCTTTAGTTGGTGCCAACCCTAGATGGGAAAATTTGCTTCAGGGAATAAAGCTGAGGGTGCTGCAGCTGAGAGCATGGGGAGAGGTAACCAGAGGAAGAATGACCCCATCACACCAAGGGAAGCAGAGCCAAGAGGTGGTGAGCAAGATTTCGTGTGAGCATCTAGATTCAGCCATACCTGAAGTGAGATTCCCACAGACCTCTGAGCTACATGCAGCATCCCTCTTTGCTGGCTTGATATGCATGTGTTTGCCACTTACAGCCCCAGGATGCTGGCTACTGCACCAGCTCCTAGCGTTACAGGGAAATACCCTGGTGCGTTCAGGTGCCCAGCAGAGAAGGGTCCCAATGCAGGAAACCCTACCTTGTATTCCAGGGCAGCCTCCTCAATGGGGCGCACCCGGTGGCCGCGGTGCTCCTGGCTCAGCCGGCAGATAAGGCAGATGAGCTCCCCATGGTCCTCGCAGAAGAGCAGCCGCACCTGCTTCATGTGACGCTCACACTGTGGCAGGGTCCTGGGGTTCAGGCTGGCCATCTGCAGGCCCTCCTGCCACTCATGGCTTCCATAGCTCTTCCCCAGGAGCAAGCCCTGGCAGCGGGGGCAGCTGGATGAGCGGCTGAGTGAGGCCTCATGGTCTGCAGAGCAGCTGCAGGAGATGTGCACACAGCTGCCACCAACTGGCTCTCCTTCCTGGGCACGGCAGAGAGGACACACAGCCTTGTCCTGCAGCCTCCCTGAGGATACAGCAATGGAAAAACCTCCTGAGTGACAAACCCAAGATGCTACCAGGGGATGCTGCAAATCAGCGTAGCGAGAATCTGTGCCTGGGACGTGAACGTTCTCGGTTAGACCGAAGCCTTTTCCTAGCTTGTCCTTCCCCAACTTCCCTCCAGCGGGAATACTGGGACTGAGGGCTAAGGCCGGGATCTCATGCCAGTCCTGAGACTTGGGATTCTCGGGCATTTATCCTAAGGAAGGGCATTTTGCTATAAATTCTATGCCTTCCTCCTCCACATACCCTGACACAGGTGATATAAAGATGGGAAGACAGTCTGCCAGTGTTGGCTTTACCACGCACCACCGCTGAAAGGGTGCATAACTTGAGTAGAGTTCCCAGGGGATGGTTACTCGCTTGTGGCTGAACCCACAGCCCCTAGCAGAACCCCTGGCACCTGGTAAACATTTGGGAAGTGCTTGTCAAATGAAGGAATGAATGAGCCACTGCTTACATCCAGATTCAGAAAGCATGATGTGAGAATAAAGAAGTAACTTTACAAGGCTGAAGGGTGTAGCCCACCATGATGACCTACAGCTGTGATCCACTCTGCTCCAAGACTAGCAGGGCTTCATAAAGCAGAAATAACAGGAGACACAAGAGGAAATAGAAACACTCAATCCACGAGTCCCCTCCCACCTCCTCCTCTCTCAGGGTCCCAGGAACTCATAACACATCTGTGAGACTGCGAGCTCCCCAATGACAGTTTCCCCCTTCCCTTGTGACATTGTTTGCGGTCCATGTGACTGCTTCCTTACCTCTGCTCCCCCAAAACTACATTTCCTAGCCTCCCTAGCAGTTAGGTGTTGGTCATGTGACTCCAGACACACCTCATTTCATTGCACTTCCCTTTATTGCGACACTTGATTTTTTACAAAACAAAGGTTTGTGACATCCCTGTCCTACTAGATGATGGTGAAACTTATTTAGCAATAAAGTATTTTTAAATTAAGGTGTGGATGTTCCCTGGTGGTCTGGTGGTTAGATTCTACCCTTTCACCGCCATGGCCCAGGTTCAGTCCTTGGTGGAGGAATGGAGATCCCACAAGCCACGCAGTGAGGACAAAAATAAAAGGTATAAATACACTGTTTTTTTTTAAGACATAATTCTGTTGTACACTTAATACAGACTACAATATAGTGTAAACATATGTATCAGAAAACCAAAACTTTCCTGTGACTGGCTTACTGCAATATTTACATTATTGCAGTGGTCTGGAACAAAACCCATGATATCGCCGAGGTATGGCTGTACATTCTAGCCAAGAGGATGTAAACAGAGGCATCATGGGCAGTGTCTAGAAACTTCCAAAAACCTTCCTTAAATGATACCATTCTCTTTTGTCCCTCCATCCTGTTGCCTGGAATGAGGATGCTACCATCTGAGACCATGAGCTTCAAACTCTATGGAGCAGAAAAGCAGCAGGAGCTCAGGTTCCTAGCCAGAGGGTACCACATTCATCCCAGACTATGTATGTCATTTTTGTGAAAGAGGAACAAATGTCTATCTTGTTTCAGTTCTGTTACTTTGGTGTTTCTGTCATTCACAACCCATCATAATCCTAAGTTCTGTCTCTTTAGTAAAAGAGACCTACGATTTTGGCCACCAGCCTCCTCTCTGCTCAGAGAGGCAGACTGGCAGAATCTCACCCCCTTGTCATACTGCCATGAAGTATTGTAAGAAGGTGATATTTACTTAGTCTTTCCCAGATGCTCAACCTGAGGTTCAGAAGCCCTTGAGGATTCTAAAGAAGGATTTCAGAGTGTCTTAAGAGCTAACTAGCTGAGATGTATGCAACATTGCAACATTTTGTGAAAATGTGTAGATATGCCTTTTTTCAGGGTTCAGAGCCTACAATCAGATTTTCAAAGGATTTAGGCCCTCAAGGGGGACCCAGGGATCCAGTGAAATGGATAGAGTAGAGATAAAAGCAGGCTTATGCATCTTCCCAGGTGGCACAGGGGCAAAGAATCCATCTGCCAGCACAGGAAACACAAAGAGACACAAGTTTGATCCCTGGGTTGGGAAGATGCCCTGGAGTAGGAAATGGCAGCCCACTCCAGTATTCGTGTCTGGGAAATTGCATGGACAGAGGAGCCTGGTGAGCTACAGTCCACAGGGTCACAGAGTCAGCTGTGCACACACAGGGGAACACCTGCACCAGTCATTGTTCCTAAGGATCCCAGGTCTTCTGGACTCTGAGGTCCTTTCTTACCTGAAGATGGAGAGACTTCTGGATCTGAAGGCTCAAGGGGCACACTGGAGGCCTTCGGAGTCCCAGTTCCACTCCTCTCTGCAGGTGCTGTGGGTTCTAGATGCTCCCCGATCATCATCTTTCCAGCCAGCGATACACTGAAAGGTGTATTCCTGAGTGCTGTCCCCTCCAGGGTTGAGGCATGCTCTGGATTCCTGGAGCCTTTCTCCAGAGTCATGGTCGGCCCTGTTTTCAGAGTGGCCACTTCGCTGGCAGTGGTTGCTGAGCTTGGATTCTCAGTGTTCATTTTCTCCTGAAGCAGAAGAGTTTCTGGATTGAGGGGGCCTGTCTCTTCTGGAGAAATGGTAAGTTCAAGACTTTTGGGTCGCTTCTTTCCTGAAGGTAAATATACTTCCAATATCTTTGTGTCTCTTCTTCCTGGGGACCCAGCGAATGACCCGCTGGTGAGTCCCTGGAGCCTTCCTGCAGAGCTGGCGTTCCTCCGCAGTCTGACGCTCGGATGGCTCCCTTTCTCCTTCTCCCGTGGCACCTTTCCGAGCAAGGGGCTTCTCTTGGATGACAGAGTCATGTTCCTGGCCCCCAGCTTGCCCTGCAGCTCCAGGCCCTCAGAACCTTTCTGATCTCGCTGTTTGCCCAGAGGCTTCTTCTGGGGCCCCCTGCCAGCCTCAGGCTGGCTGGAGGGTGGGCAGCCAGCCCCATCAGCACTTTGTCGCTGCTTGTCACCTTCCAGGCCATCTGGGGTCTTTAGGTTCTTGGGCTTCATCTCCCCAGAGGGACCCGACATTGCTGAGCTGTCTGTGTCACTTGCTTGTATCCGACACTCTGAAAAGACAATGTGATGAAAAGGCATGGGAATGAAGGTGCTCAGAGTCAAGATTTGGGGAAAGGGAGAGAAGAGAGAACCCCCTCAGAAATTAGGGAAGTTTGGGATGTTCTAGACAATGGCAGTCAATTAGCATTAAATAAGATCATACTTATTATCTGCTGTCTTATTTCTGAAGTAGTACTTTTCAAACCTTTTTAGGCAGGAGAAGTTGTTTCCAACATAAGGTCTTACATAGAATTCTTAACATATAAGTGAAAACCTTAGTTTATTGGTATACGTTTGTGTGTGACTTACAGATCTACAAAACTCGGTTATCAGTCAGTAAAGATTGGCACAAAAGTTTGAAATCAAGGGTCATGAGGGACAGTTAAAACTTCAGAAGCTAATTTTTTGCTGTCCTTTGGTTTCATGAAATGAAGAAAATCCTAACTCATTCAATTCAGTGTAAACAGTTTAAAAAACAAGTTTGCTTGGAAATTTCAGGGCAATATTTAATTAAACAAATGATAGAAAGGTCTGAATTCCAAGGTCTCCATAGAAAGGAGTTCCAGTATAGCATGAACTATCACACTGATGGCCTCCAATATTTTAAAATTTGGTTAATGACACATTTTAATATGAATTTGTTAGTTTTGTAAGTTAAACAATTCACAAATTTTTAATCAAGTATTTGCCAACTTTCTAAAGAATCCCTGAAATATCTTCCTGGGATACAATTTGAAAACCACTACTAAAGAAAATAACCTATAATTAGCACATTAATTTTTGGTTTGAAAAAGCCCATAGTAAAATTAAGGTTGCTTAAAACCCTTTGTTGTTGGCTTTCCAGGAAAACATATCTTACAAAAACTGCCTCAGGAACTGGTGAAAATCCCTGAAGAGGCTCATAACCAAGTTTTAAAATACAAAAAATTAACTTTAAAATTATCCTCATTAAATTACACCAGGTTCAGGTTACAGTTTAGCTTTATCACTCTTTCAAAGAGCAGAGAAACTTTGTTATGTAAACTCTTCTACCTCATAGAAGGGCATGAAAAGCATTCCTAATGTATTCTTAAAATATAGAGATAGAAAAAAATTTCAGACATCAAAGAATAGTTTTTTAAACTGGTCCCAGAGTAGCGCCCCTGCCCCCACCAAATGTCCAAAAAAAAAAAATAATAATAAGACTCTTGAAAAGCAGAAACCCAATAGGCCACATTCTTTGATCACAGTGTAATAAAATCAGAAAGTAACATCAAAGGGGTAGAAGAAGAAGGAAGGAAAAGAGAAAGAAAAGATGAAAGGAAGAGAGAGAAGTAAGGAGAAAAAGAAAGAAAAGGAAGGAAAAGAAAATGAAGGAGAAAGTCCTTTTGAGAATTTTAGAATACTTTTGTGACGTGTTAGAGAAGAACTCAAAACTGAAAAGAGATAACAATATTACCCATCAACCCAGTTGATAGGAATGGTTAGTTTCTTGCTCACCTGAAGATACTTGTCTGTAGGTGTTAATGACAAATGAAGTGAAGAACTCTACCAACAGGCATCCAGCCCCTGCCTCTCCTGATCTGGCCCCATAATCAGAACCTCAACCTCTGTTTGTTTGTTTGTTTAAAGCCATTGGGAGCCTTAGCTTTGCTCCAGCTGCAAAGACCAGAGAAAGGGACAGAACTTGATCGGCTGAAGTCACAGGACTTGTCACAGACCTGGGACTCCTGACCCCCAAGTCAGGATGCACTGGTCTGAACACAAGTTTCCTCTTGTACCTTCCACCTGACTCCACAAACAGCCAGCAGCTGCACTGAGAGAGGAGGGCACTTGGAGCCGCTTACCTGAGCTGATCACCCGGTGAAGCTCCTCTGCCAGGAGGTGCTGGTTGATGGCCCTCAGGACCTGCAGGGTCAGCTGCACGGCGTATTCCTCCCCATAGTGGTTGACCAGCAGAGAGGCCAGCTTCACTGGCTCGGCTGTCTGCAGCTGGCCCCGGGGGATCCGGGTGTGCTCCTTCTCCAGGCTGGTGTTCTGCAGCTTGAACTTGAACTTCTCGAAGTCATAGGGCAAAAGCTCTTCCAGGGAGTAGAGTAGATGGTCACTCCGGGTCCTGGCCATGGTGTTGACCAGAAGAGACTGGAGGCAGTTATCCTGCTTCTGAGGGAAGAAACCACTGACTGTCCTGGTGCCCGGAGAGTGAGAAGAGGCAGCTTGTGAAATAACGGAAAAGGCACAGGAAATACTCTGTGCTTTGGTGGGAATCGAGACTAAGGTTGTTAGTGTGTCATTGCTGGCTTGCGTCCTCTTCCTCAAAGAATCAGAGGCTTTTCCAGGTGGAGGGCTCAATGCCTTGTCAGACACATGGTGGTCCTGCACATCAGTTCTCGCTGACCCAGGCTGGACTTCGGGGTGGTGGTTTAGTCTTTGAGGGAGGGTCTGGGATTGGATTCCAGATTCTTGGTCTTTGGAAGCCTTTCAGATGCTTCCCTCCTTTCTCCCAGGATGTGGGAGTGGGAGTTGGGGGAGCAGAGACCCTGGTCCCACACTGGAGAGAATCATGATGAGGGTCATTCCTTCTGGTCAGTTTCTCTCCTCCAGACTCTTGGGGTTTTATTGACCCTCTGGAGCCAATGGCAGGAGGATGGGGAGCAGCAGATACAGCCCTGCAAGCTCTGCCCTTTCCTGCCAGAGGAGACAGGTGAGGTCTGGAGGCATGCCAGGAGAAAATCCCTGGGATCACCCCTGTGGACATAGTTTCAGTTGTCTGATTCTTCTAGCAATGTAAAGGCATAGGAATGCCATGCCTGGGACCACCATCCTGACTCGTTTGTCCCAGTGTTGACTCTGCTGTGACTTCCTAGGAGCAGACCCCGGAGGGAGGGCGTCATACATGTACGGTTACTGAACACAAGTTCAGGACCAGGATGCTGGAGAAACAAGGGTGAAAGAGGTGTCCTTAGGGCTCACAGCCCAGTGTGGGGCCCCAGCCACGGCTCCGAAGCTAATGGAGGTGATATGGGGGGAGTGACTTCATCCTCTCTTAACTGCTCTGTCTTTCTGCTACAGTGATTTTTATCCTCAATTTTTTTAAAACTTCAAATCCACAGAAAAGAGAATAGTACAGCGAATATGTGTATACTCTCAACTCCTGTCCATCAGCTGTTTATGTGTTATGTTTGGTGATTCTGCCTCATACACATGTGCACACTTTTTTTTTCTTTTTTGAAGCATTTGGTAATAAGTTGAAAACATATCAGATGTCATTCCAAATACCCTAATCATCCTAAATATTAAGGACAAGAATATGAAGATAACTATTTATTTATTTATGGCCATGCCTCAGGGCTTGTGGAATGGAGTCTTAATTCCCTGACCTGAGATTGAACCTGAGCCACAGCACCAAGTCCCAACCACTGGACCGCCAGGGAATTCCCAAGGATATTGTTTCTTTAAAATTTTTTTCCAAGGATATTATTTTAAATAATCACAATACTATTATCACACTCAGGGAATCTAATATTGTTACCATACTACAACCAGTCTGTAAACAAATGCCCTGATTATCCTGATAATGTCTTTGATAGCTCTTTTTTAAAAAATTTTTTTCCAATCTAGGATCCGATCGGAGATCATGCATTGCTTTTAGTTGCCATATCATTGTAGTCTCCTTTTATCTAGAACACTTTCACATTCCCCCACCTTTTATTTAAACATTTTTTATTATTAATATATAGATATGTATTTTGGCCTTGCTGTGCAGCATGCAGGATCTTAGTTCACCAACAAGGGGTCGATCCTGTGCCTCCTGCTGGAAGCACAGTCTTAATCACTGACCCACCAGGGAATTTTCTCCCCTCACCTTTTTAACTAATTTATTGTTTCTTTTTGGCTGTGCTGGGTCCTTATTCCTGAGTGTGGGCTTTTCTCTAGCTGCGGAGAGCAGGGGCTACTGTCTGATTATAGCACAGGTTTTCATTGCAGTCGCTTCTCTTGTTGCAGAGCATGGATTCTAGGGTGCTCAGGCTTCAGCAGTGGCAGCACACAGGCTCAGGTGCTCTGAAGTATGTGGGATCTTCCCAGGCCAGGGGTTGAATCTGTGACTCCTACATTGGCAGGTGGATTCTCATCCACTGAGCCACCAGGGAAACTCACCCCTCGCCTTTTGAAATTCTTCCTTTCAAGACATTAATGTTTTTGAAAAGTCTGTTCCAAGCACAATGTCCCCCTGTGTAGATTTGTGTAATTGTTTCCTCATTATTAGATTGAGAATATATCCTACTTATCCTTGAGATCTCTCCATTGTAAAAGGTCAGTTGTTTCTTTGTTATTAACATGTAACCTGGGCGTGTGGAAGGGTCTCTCGCTCTCACAGTCTTTTACCCCATGGTGTTAGACTTCATTGATGATCCCTTCCTAAATCAGTTGCTAGAGTGGTGGTTGCAAAACGGTGGCATTTCTATCACTGAGTTGGCAAATGATGCCATATCCTGATTGAACTCGCTGTCTTCGTCATGAAATGTTTGGCTTACAGTTATTTTTTCAATGTTTTGTTGGTGATACAATTACTCCTGAATGATGCTTACTCTGTGCTTTTTTTTTTTTAAACTCTGTGCTTTATACCCATTGTTCTCTAAAATCTCTGCAGCATCCCTTCAGAACAGGATTCATCACCCACATTTACAGCTGGGATTAGTGGGTTAGAGACCTGCCCCAGAGCCGAGGTTCAAACTCACTCTATTAACCACTTTGCAGTACTGTCTCCCTCCAATAATGATACTTTATTTTACTGTTCATCACGAACACTGGATGTCATCTTTTCGGCTGACCAATGAGGCTCAAAATGAGCCATGCTGACCATTCCCATAGCTCAGTGACAGCATTCTGATGTCTGGCTGAACAATCAGCCCTGAGTATGGCCAACCTGAGATCAAGGCTTCCTTGAGTTCTGATTGGTTGAATTTGTTTTGTTGTCCAGATGGTCCCTGTGCTTTGTATTTTACAGACTATTCAGTGTTTTGGATTTAAAAGCTGATAACATTCAGTTTTCTAGATCCTGGTGAGAAAATAAGCCCCAAACCCAACATCTTCCCTTAAAAAATGGATGAACTCAAATGCACCTTTATGTGTAAAATTCTCAGGTTGGGTCAGAAGGGTTTTAATTGGGATTTTTCTGGGACCAGGACCTGCACAAGATTCTGGGAGATAGTCTCCCACTGCTTCCACAGAAGTGATGAAATTGCGCAATGCCACAAAGCATTCTTCCTGTTCCTGGGAGTTCTGACGCTGATCTGACTGACCAGGAAACTCCTCTAAGCTAAGACTAAGGTGCCTATGACCGAATTGGGTAGGAAGCGGGACTTTCCACTCAACAGCAGGATGTTTTGCAATTTCAGTGACACTTTTTGCAACAGGGGCAATTCTGAGGCAGAGAGGTATTGAAAGACAGTGCTTTGTGGCTGCTGAGGCTTTTCTAGGTCAAGAGGGGCTCACAATGCTTTCATTTTTTGCAGTTCTAGTGATTTTTTTCCTTTTTAATATTTATTTGGCCGCCCTGGGTCCTTGCTGAGGCATGCGGGATCTTCTTTGCCAAGTGTGGGATCCCCAATTGCAGCATGTAGGATTTAGTTCCCTGACCAGGGATCGAACTCAGGCACCCTGCATTGGGAACTTAGAGTCCCAGCCACTGGACTGCCAGGGAAGTCTCATCCAATGATATATTTAATTTTTTTTTACTTATTTATTTATTTACTTTTGGCTGTGCTCATTCTTTGTTGCTGCTCAGGCTTTTCTCTAGTTTCAAAGAGTGGGGGCTTGCTTGCGCACGAATTTTTAACGCGGTGGCTTCTCTTGTCAGGGAGCATGGGCTCTAGGGCACCCAGGCTTCAGTAGCTGCAGCACATGGGCTTAGTATTTGCGGCTCCCAGGCTCTAGAGCACAGGCTCAATAGTTGTGGCACACGGGCTTAGTTGCTCTGCAGCATGTGGGAATCTTCCTGGATCAGGAATTGAACTCATGTCTCCAGCATCGTCAAGCAGATTCTTTACCACTGAGCCGCCAGGGAAGTCCCTAGTGATTTTTTTTTAATGAAGAAATTTGAAAATAGCATTATAGTCTTCAGGATGCATTTTAGATATTTGATTAACAAATGGAGTGGTGATGAATTCTTCTTTCTGTACATCTGTGACTATACATGTGTGTGCGCTTATTTGGGGACATGACAAATCTAGATTCAGTGCAACTGCTGCCAAGGGTCCAACCTGTGCTGTCAGCCCTGACACCCTGACCTTTTCTCTATTCCTGGTCATCAGGGGTATCACATTTGACCACATTCAAGTTTGCATCATTTGGGGCCTTTAAAATTAATATGTATTACCTTTACAATAAGAAAAAAGATAGTTTTAAAAAATTATTTCATAATTAGTTTAGCTTCAATGCACATATCAATCCTGTCTCCCCAACCCTCATGATAAAAGACATTTACAGTGTTAAATATAATTAAATGAAAGTGTTAGTCACTCAGTCATGTCTGACTCTGTGACACCATGAACTGTGGCCCACCAGGCTCTTCTGTCCATGGAATTCTCCATTTGAGAATACTGGAGTGGGTAGCCATTCCCTTTTCCAGGGAATCTTGAACATAATACGTATCTATTATTAAGAGAATGGAAAGACCTATTGGGAGGGTCATGGAAGAGTTCCTGTGTTAATCTGAAATTGAAAATAATGGATTCCACTGTGACCCAAACTCTTCCTCACCCACCAGTATATTGAATTTTAAGGGAGAAGTCTGAGACTTTGAGGGGGTAACCATTCAAGTTCAAAGTGAGTTTCCAGGTAATGAACTTCCCTCTGAGAAACATATTGTAGCTGTTGTCTCTGAGGGTGAACCAACTTCTGGGACAACCTCTGACTCCCTCACTGGGTGGAAAAAGTGGGAGAGGACGCCAGCTCTCCAAAATGGGGTGTGATGGGTGGCTTTGACCTGTCCCAGGTAATGCATTAAGGGTGTCAGAATAGATCACCAAATGAGAGCTTCACTTGCATTATGGTAACCTTAAACCAGAGGCTTTATACGTTATAAAGTACTGTGTTTGTTGTTTAGTTGCTAAGTTGTGTCTGACTCTTTTGTGACCCCATGGACTGTAGCCTTGCAGGCTCCTCTATCCATGGGATTCTCCAGGCAAGAATACTGGAGGGGGTAGCCATTCCCTTCTCCAGGGATCTTCCAGACCCCGGGATCAAACTCAGGTCTCCTACACTGCAGGTAGAAGCTTTACCATCTGAGCCATGGGGAAGCCCCATGAAGTGCTATACACATTATTTATTCTGATTGTTAAATCTGGATGGAGAGTAAGTGGGTATTCATTTTAATCTTTAAATCTTTCTATGTATTTAAACATTTTACATGCTCCCTTCCCCCCCTACCCTGTGGCATGTGGGATGGGGGACCTTAGTTCCCCCACTAGGAATAGAACTCGTGACCCCAGCAGTGGAAGCGTGGAGTCTTAACCACTGGACTACCAGGGAGGTCCAAACATTTTACAATTTAAAAAATCGGAAAAAATTTTGTTGTTTGTTCTACCAGTATTTATATGGCCCCTATTAGGAGGCTGGCCTTGATCACACAGTTCCTAACCGCCAAAGGCAACTGCTTTCCCTTCCATGCATCTTTTGAGGTTAGGTTTACCTAATTCTGTCTCCGCTTCCGCCTCCCGCTTCTCATCACTGGCAGAGCTGACCCCTCCTTCCTGGTGCTCTGGTCATTTCATTCCTGCTCATCACCTTGCATTGAAACTGTTGACGACTTTGGAAGCTGCACGGAGTGGTGAGGAAACATGGGACTCCAAGATCTAGGACCTGTGTGACCGGGGCAAATTTTTTCACTTCTCCTAAATTGTTTTCCTATCTGTCAAATGGGTTGATAATGGCAGTCAACCAGATCATGTCTGCAAGCGCCGCCGGCATCATGGAAGAAATCCTAGCTTCATTCTTTGGTGTTCCAACGCCTGGCACGTCGTGGGATGTCCAGGGATGTGGACAGGAGATTCCTGCTCCAGCACTGTCATCACCTTCAGGACGCATTGTGTCCAAACTCCGCGCTCGCGGCAATGGCGGTTTGTCTGCAGGAAGAATGGCCGGAGGATAAAGGGGAAGTGTCAGCGCAGGGCAACAGCAGGCGGGCAGGCGCTGAGGTGGAAATCCGCCGGGCACACCCTCTCTGCCAGGAGCCCGCAGGGTCTGCCGGAGGCAGAGAAAGGCCCAACAGGCGGGACTCACCGCTGGTCTGCCCTCGCAGTGCCTGCCTTTGTGCGCAAGGCGCGCCGAACTACATCCCCCAGGAGGCCCCGGGAGCACGCGCAGTCCGTAGGAGCGCGGGTGGGCGGGCCCTCCGGCGCCGCTCGCTGGGCGAGTGCTGGCCCGGGGCGGCCTGTGGCCGCTTCCCGTCTGAGCGGCCGCTCGCTGGCCGCAGAGCAGGCGCGGTCGTAGTGGCTGGTATCCCGGGACCTTACGCGGGCAAGTGGAATTGGCCGCGGCCGGGGGCCCGCGGGCTTCGGCGCCACAGGGCTGCGCTGGGTCTGTAGGTCCCCAGTCTCTCCGCCCCTGATGGTGCTGTAGGTCACCCATGTTTACGGCAAGTATTGACCGCGTGCCTGCTGTGTACCCCTTCCAGTGTCGGGCCGAGGTGGCCACGGGCAGGCAGGGCCCCTGCCTCGAGGAGCCTGTCACCTGGGGACGAGAGAGGTGTGTAAACGGTAATTTCCAATCCTAGGAAGAGGTGTGAAATAGGTTGTTCAGCCCAACACCAGCACTGCCGTCTTCTCGGTTTTCAAATGCTGCCCCCACTAATCCTGATTAGCACAGATTCTTAAACTTGTCTGTATCGTGATTCCTTTTGAAAAAATCTGGTGATATGGCTATGGACTGTTAGGGCAGTGGTTTTTTGGTCGCGTCGCGGGGCTTGCAGCATCTTAGTTCCCCGACCGGGAATTGAACCCGGGTCTGGTGGTGAAAGCGCTGAGTCCCAACCAGTGGATTGCCCAGCGATTCCCTTTTGTTTTTCTTGTTTGTGTGTGTGTTTTTCAAGAAAGAAAGAAAAAAAAAGGCGCATGCATCTACAGTTACGTATATCACTGAGGGGCTTCATGGACTCTCTAAAGTCCACCTGCAGAAATCTGTCAGGGGGCTCTAGATACAGGCACCCTCCTCCCCAGCGTCGGCTAGAGTAGCCCCTACGTTTTAACTGTTTTACCTTCAAGAAAGATTTCCTTTAATCCAAATCTGCTGTAGGAGAAAAGTAAAAAAGAGGAAACACCCAGATTGATGGTCTAGCTGTAATTCTAGATTCAACATTTTTTGAAGTCCTTGCCATCAAGACTACTTTTCTAGTTTCAGGTAAACATAACTAGACTTAATTCTAGTTAACTAGACTAGCATGACTGTGTGGGGGGCCCCTTCTTATTCAGGTCATTCTCATTCTTTTCCATCGTTCCCCTGCCTGCTACACTTGCCAGTTAGTTAGAAACTGTAAACAGTTTAGATGACTCACTTGGGGGCTGGCTTAGTAATTTTGGAAAATCCATTCTATGCTCTGTACTGCATCCCTTGAAAGGGAGTGGAGATTTCCAGGAATTGGGCCACTGCCCACTTTTTGACCTTTCTGGTGAGCCTTGGAATAGTCTTGGTGCTTGTGGGTGTGTCATTTAGTTTGCTGATGTTTTACAGTGAGGACTTCCCAGGTGCTGCAGTGGTAAAGAACTCGCCTGCCAATGCAGGAGATGCAGTTTCAGTCCCTGAGTCGGGAAGATCCTCTCGAGAAGGAAATGGCAACCCACTCCAGTATTGTTGCCCGGAGAGAGGAGCCTGGAGGGCTCCAGTCCATGGGGTCGCAAAGAGTTGAATATGACTTAGCCACCAAGCATGCCTCCCTTGAAAAGTGTGATGGATTTCCATGTGCTAATGTGCAAGGATGGTTAATATATTATTAAATGAGAAGAGCATGTTTACCATGCAATGTGATAGTGTAATCCCATGTTTGTAAGTAACGGGAAAATTTTTTCTCTTGCCTATGTGGCATGCAGAATCTTAGTTCTCTGACCAAGGATCAACCCTTGCCCCCTGCAGGGGAAGTGTGGAGTATTAACCACTGGATCACCAGGGAAGTCCTAGGAAAAATAATTTTTAAAATTTGAAAATCTGAAGATAGAGTCAAGAAATAATATGGTAACCTCTAGAGAGTAGAATTGGGATTGGGAGATTGTGCTTTTTACATTTTTAAAATGTTCTCTATGCATTTTTGTGGTTTTCAGTGAGTATGTAAACATTTTATGACACATGGAACATACTCCGTGAATATATTTCCAGTGTAAAACTTAAAAGGCAAAACAGAAAGTATAGCATGCTCAATCTTAGAGGAAAACTTTCATACTTTGCTCATTACTTTTATAGTAAAAACTGTAAAAAATCTCATTAACTGAAATATTTTTTAACTGGAATGCAGAGGATTAGGGAAGTGTTTTTTAAAAAGCAGAGTGTGCCCATAGAGAAACTAATGTGTGAAGTTTTCAAGTAATATGTGACGTTTGCCAATAATGAAGGAAACACATTGTTGTTGTTGCTAAGTCATGTTTGACTCTTTGCCACCCCATGGACTGTAGCCCGCCAGGCTCCTCTGTCCATGGATTCTCCAGGCAAGAATACTGGAGTGGGTTGCCATTTCCTTCTCCAAGGGATCTTCCCAACCCAGGGGTTGAACTAGTCTCCTGCATTGGCTCTATTGCTGAGCCACCAGGGAAGGAAGCACTGCACAGACCTACCTACAAAGGTAAGCACACACACAGATACGTACACACACTGCAGGCATCAAATTAACACAGACTTTTTAACGAGAACCTATAAAGTCTCATACCTTAACTCCCCTGAAGATATAGAACTGAAGCTAAAATTTAAAAAATATAGTTGAAATAAGAAAAATGACTGAAAGGCTGTTTGCTCAGGAAAGCCTTAGGACAAGTTTCTTCACCCACAGATCAGTATCAAACTTAAGTGACATTTCACCTGTCCTGTAGTGGGCTGCCTCACATGAGAACTCTGGGACTGCAGCTGGAAGCGCATTGGACACCACCCCACTCCCATCCCCACCCACAAGAACAGTCCTCCAGCAGCTTTCTTTCTTTGTAGTGCAGGGCTCTTTGTGTCTGCTTCAGTAATTGCAACACACCGGCCTCAGTAGTCGTTACTTAGTTGCTCCGCTGCATGTGGGATCTTAGTTCCTGAACCAGAGTTTGAGCCCATGTCGCCTGCTTTGGTAGGAAGATTCTTAACCTCTGGACCCCAAGGGAGGTCCCTGGAAGCAGTTCCTAATGCTGCTGAGAGAGGATTTCAGGATGGGTATTCATTTCAGAATTAAAGATCATGAAGTTTCCTGGAGGGCCCTTAGGATGTATTTTTGGGAAACTGTGAAAGTGCCTGTAGGCAAAGTGTATGGTGCCTCACTCCTTACCATACTGTGAGCCCCTTGAGGGTGGATTCAGCAGTCTCTTCCTTGAGTTTCTTGATTTTAGCCTAGATAACCTTCTCAACATGATGTGAAAGAATTGCTGCAGATTCTGGAAATTCACAATTGAAAAAATGTTAAAATGGCTTCTGCAGGATTTCTCTGCTTTCAGAAAACAAACAACATGGCATGTTAAGGAGGACTGTCTCAGCTAGAGAAACGGATGAGCCTCTCCTAGGTCCATTTGTCTCCTATCTTTATTGCCAGCTTTAATTAGGTAGGCTGCTATTAACAGTTGCTACACAAAATCCACACAGGGAATTCCCTGGCAGTCCAGGGGTTAGGATTCCTCACTTTCACTGACAAGGGCTTGGCTAGGCAACTGAAATCCCACAAGCCTCCTGGCCTGGCCTAAAATAAAATAAAATCCATACGATAGTTTTTTGTTTTGTTTTTTTGCTTTTAAAACCTCTTAGTAAGGGAAGAGGAAGTAAAAAACAAAAGCAAACACTCAGGAGGCAGAATTGGGAAGCAGTTAAACTTCTCTCTCTCACTTCCCCTTCATTCACCACCAAGGATGCTTCTAAAGACACAAGAACACTTGAGCAGTCCAAGACTGTTCTAAATTTGGTCCTAGAGGTGGAACCCTTGTTTTCTAGGGCTTTGGGTATAATTAACAAGTTTTATTAAATGTAAGTCCAAAGAAAACTGAAATGAACTTTTCAAAGTAGAAATAGAATGAATCTCATTTTCTAATCAATGCAGTAAAAAAAAATTTTTTTTTTTATAGAGAGAAATTTTCTGAAACAATTTGAGTAGTTGACCAACTCTTGGCTCAAAGAGGAAATAATAAAAATGGCAGTGATGGGAATTCCCTGGTGGTCCAATGGTTGGGGAACTGAGATTCCACACACCACACAGACAAAAATAGAATATGAAAACTGCAATGACTATTTTGAAATCATCAATAAAGACATTACTTTATATAGAAATGATGAAATGCAACCAAAGCTGCACATAGAGCAAATTGTTGTTGTTTGATCATTAAGTCGTGTCCAACTCTGTGACCCATGGACTGTAGCACGCAGGCTTCCCTGTCCAAGCACCCCTGTCCTTCACTGTCTCCCAGAGTTTGCTCAAATTCATGTCGGTGATGCCATCAAACCATCTCATCCTCTGCTGGCCCCATTCTCTTAGAAAAATACTTACAGTCTCAAATGCTTTTATCATCAAATAATAAAGGCAATAAAATACATTGATGTTTATTGAAGATTTATTCTGTATAGAGCTTACACTTAAATATATTTCATTAACCTTTATAGTACTTATGAGGTGGGCACTGTTTTTTGCCCTTATCTTTTCAGAATGCTTAGAAGCTACAAGACATATCCATGCAGTGTTCTGTGTTCTTAGTTTCCAAGAGGTATTATTCGACATCTCTCTTGGTTCAAAGCTACAAACATTTAGTGTTTAGTATGTGTGGGGTAAAGAAATGAACTACTGCTGTTCTCTATCTTGTATAACTCTAGTCATGTGTGTGATGTTGATATATGTATACTGGAAGGGCAGGGGAGGGCTGCAGTTAATCCTCCTAGTTAAGGAGAACGGTGTTAAGTGCTAAAAATGATCTCTAAACAAAGTACTGGCAAATAGAGGGGAAAAGGTAGAAGTAGTGACAGATTTCCTCTTCTTGGGTTCTAAAATCACTGCAGATGGTGACTGCAGCAATGAAATATGAAGACATTTGCTTCTTGGCAGGAAAGCTATGACAAACTAGACAGTGTGTTGAAAAGCAGAGGCATTGCTGACAAAGGTCCATATAGTCAAGGCTATGGTCTTCCCAGTGGTCACGTACAGTTGTGAGAGCTGGACCATAAAGAAGGTGGAGCACCAAAGAATTGATGCCTTTGAACTGTGGTGCTGGAGAAGACTTCTGAGAGTCCCTTGGATCGCAAGGCGATCAAACCAGTCAATCTTAAGGGAAATCAACCCTGAATACTCGTTGGAAGGACTGATGCTGGAGCTGAAACTCCAGTATTTTGGTCATCTGATGTGAACAGCTGACTCATTGGAAAAGTCACTGATGCTGGGAAAGATTGATGGCAGAAGGAGAAGAGGGCGTCAGAGGATGAGTTGGCTGGATGGCATCACCAAAGCAACGGACATGAACTTGGGCAAACTCCGGGAGATGATGAGGGACAGAGAAGCCTGGCGTGCTTCAGTCCCTGGGGTCGCAAAGAGTTAGACACGACTGGGTGACTGAACAACAGCAACAATAAACAAAGCATTAATAGTTCCGGACGAGGCAATGAAGAAAGGGAGACAACCTCAACGGAGACAGGTTACCTTTATTCAGGCAAGGAGGGGTGACAGTAGGTTTAACTACCAGACTGAGCAGGCGCGGGATCAGGGAGGCTTCATATTTAAGGGGAGGTTTGCGAAAGCATTACGGGAAGGTTTAATCAGGTGGGGCATTCTAGGTAATCTTTAGCTGAGATGGCAGTTCTCGGTTGAACAGGGGTGAGGGGGGCCCCCAGGTGGGGAGTTGAAAGTCTTGGGCTGATGCAATCTGCCCGAAGTATCAGGGTGGGACTTTAAGTTCAGTTTTGTTTTCCTCAAAGTCAGGGGGTCCAGCATGGCCTTTGAAGTCTTTATCTCCTTTTTCCAGGCCCAAAGACTCCTTCATTCCAGACCCTGAAATTATAAAAAGATGGGGGAAAAAAGGGCACCGTATCTCTCTGGCTACTTCCTGCTGGGTAGGGGCGATGGCTCTGGGTCTGCAATGGAGGACTGCCCTAGGGCCCAGGGTCTCCTTTTCCCGAGGTTGAGGTGAGGCTCTCAAGAAGGAGAATGGTCTTGACTTGGTCTCAAGAGATGGCCCGAATCCGGTCTTAGAGAAACCTTTGAAAGAGCTCGAAGAAACAGGGTCCAAATAAGAAGAGTAAAATGATAAGAGCCAATGGTCCCAAGAAAGAGAGCAACCATAGGAGGGCCAGTTGGAACAGGTTTTGGGGAGTGGAAAGATTTTGTAACTCTTTTTTGCAGTGTTTATTTCTGTCTCTAAGTTCTCTGACCCTTCCCTGGACTATGCCTGTTTGGTTAACAAAATAGCAGCAGCCCTCTGCTAGGAAAAGGCAGGTTCCTCCCTTTTCTGCGGTGAGAAGGTCCAGAGCTTGTCTGTTTTGTAGGGCCACAGAAGCTAACGATTTAACTTGTCTTTGGACTGAAACAAAGGATTCCACCTCCTGTTCCATATCCTCATTAAATTCTTGGGACAGCTTGTAGTAGAAATGGGCCAAAGTCAAGATGCCCCCAATCCCTGTGCCCAGGGCTGCCACTATGCTGGTCCCAATCAGGTTGGGGGCTACGATAGCTCGTTGTTTCCTGTGGGAATGTTCCACTTCGGGGTCGACTATCTGTTGTATCTCTTCTTTGAGGATTGTTAGACCCGGGGTCAGGAAGACCAAGATGCAAGGTCCAGGGGCGTCAGGGGGAGACATGAATATGCATAGGTCCCGCAGAGAATGAAGATTCCCAGATTGGTGCAATTATTTGTGCTGTTCCAGAGAACCCAAGTGGAACAGAAGGAGTGGTTTGTAAGACCAGTGTAGTTGGAGCTAGAGTAATTGATACAGGTTAGGTTTGAAGGGGCGGAAAGAAGGATATTGTCAGAAACTGGCCTGATGAGTTGTGTGGTGTTTTGTTGGGGAGGGGGGGTATAGTTGCCCTGTGGCAGCCACATGGAGGCTAAAGGGATTGCTGTGTGTGGTGATGGAGTCGGTGACATGCATATCCAGCGCTGGGGTGTGTGTTGTGTGTCCTGGAAAAATTGGAAGGAGGAGATAAGAAGGTGGGTCAGGTGTCAGTTATCAGAGGGAGGATTTAGGAGAGGCTGTAGTTGGGAAAGGCGGTCCAGGCATCTATAGGGCTCGGGGGTCACCTGTACCTGGGAAATTAGGTCTTTTATGACCTGGTCTTGGTTCCTTTTACATTGTTGATCTTGTGCCCCTCCCCCATCTGAGTACCCCTAGTGGGTAGTGGGATAGAAACATATGTCTTTTCAATTTGGCGTATAGCAGCTGCTCATGGAGCTCCCTCTGTTTTGTATTTTAACAGTGAGTAGGGGTCTGGACTTCCCCCCACACTCCCCCACCCCGATGTTTATGGTGCATGGTTAAGGGGCCTCATTATAACATGAGGAATGGACACAGGAATAAATGTCTAAGCAGGGGCAAGGACTAGCCAAAAGGCAGGGGAGTGTAGCAAGAGTAAGGAACAGGGGAGTCATGGGTCTGTTCGTTAGGCAGTGCGGAGGAGATAGCACCCTTCGAGTAGAACACAGCTAACAACATAGGCAATGAGGAGGCGAAGGATAGGTGACCAGTCCCAAGGGGAGATGGTTGCTAGGCCTATAGCAAAGGTTAAGAGTGCGGTTATAGCCAGAAAGATGGGGCGAGGCCAATCAAGGTGAGAGGCAGAAGGCTTCGAGTTTGTGGTAGCTTGAATCTGAAAAGGAAGAATGTTCATAAGGATGTAGAATGATGTAGAGAATGAGAGTAAAGAAATCAATCTTGTCTGGACTGAGGTTGTAGAAGGTTCCCTGAAGCCACACTCGAGACACCAGCGTGGTCAGGTCTTCAAAGGAGGTTCCTGTCAGGGCGCTGGTCCAGAGGTCTACTAGTAGTTGGGTCACGAACAGTTGCAGGTTGAGGAGTGTCCAGGTCATTCAATGCCTTCTTGGATGGTCGACAGAGGTTGTTGTTGGGTGATTTTTAAGGAGGTAGGCCCCGTGAGGGAGACCTGATAGGCGTTAGTGGGATCGGAAGTAACCCCTTTTTAGGTGAGAGAGGTATACCCAAGAGGTGACCTTTTCGAGTTTAGCTGCTGTCGTGGTAAGAAGGATGATTTTGAATGGTCCCTGCCACTTTGGGGTGAGGTCACCCTGGGGATTGTTGGACAGATAGACCATGTCCCCAGTCTGTAGAGGGGGCAAGGAGGCATGGGGGTCAGGGGCAGGCAAGTTGTGGTTGATCTGTTTCCAGAGGGCATTGCGGAGTTCTGCCACCAGAGGGGAGTGTAGGGAGCTTGGTAGGGGAGGAAGTTCAGAGGGAAGTCTGGGGGCGAGGGTCATGGGCCTTCTGTACATCATTTCAAAGGGGCTCAACCCAAGGGGTTTTCTGGGAAAAGCCCGTATTTTGAGGAGAGCAATCAGCAACAGTTTGATTCAGTCTAGATGTACCTTGAGGGATAATTTGTTGAGAGTTTCTTTGATTATCCTGTTCATCCTTTCTACCTTGCCTGAGGACCGGGGATGGTATGGAATGTGAAATTTACAGGGGATCTGTAAGAATTGGACAATTTGTTGAGTGACCCTAGATGTGAATTATGAGCCATTATCTGTCTGTAGGGATGAAGGTAGGCCAAAGCTAGGGATAATTTCTGTGAGGAGGACCTGGGCCACAGCGTGGGCTCTTTTGTTTGTTGTGGGAAATGCTTCTACCCATCCCAAAAAGGTGTCCACAAGGACCAGGAGGTATTGGACTCTCCAAACTGGGGGCATATGAACAAAGTCTGCCAATCCTGTGCTGGGAGGCTGCCTCGCATTTGATGGGTTAGGAAGGATGCAGGTTTGAAGTTGGAATTGGGATTAGTACGTTGACATGTCTGACAGGAGCTGGTAAGGTTATCTAAATATTGTTGGTCGGCAGACGATATGGGAAAGTGGTTACAGATGAACTGTTGGAGTACCTTGGACGAAGGATGAAAGAGCGAGTGTACATAGAAGGGGATTTCTCTAGCGGTGGGAGGGTCGGATGGGGTCAGGGTTAAGATGGTGGGGGACTGGAGAGTGGGATGGGACAGAGCTACCTCTTTTGCCTTCTGATCTGTGGCTTTGTTGTAGGCTGATATGAGACTTCCTTTTTGATGTCCCCTACAGTGGAGGATGGCGGCTTTGTTTGGTGAGAGTGCGGCCTCTAGAAGCTTGTGGTTAAGATCTGAATTAATAATGGGGGATCCCCTTTGGGTGAGGAAACCTCTTTCTTGCCACATCAGGAAGTTTGAGTGGAGTATATTACAGGCATATTTGGAGCCCATGTAGATGTTAACTCTTAGATTTTTAGCCAGGGTCAAAGCTCAGGTGAGAGCTATTAGTCCTGCCTGTTGAGAGGTGGTATGAGGTGGCAGAGGTGAGGCTTCAATTATCTGTGTCCCATCGTTGGGATGAAGATCTCCTTGAATGATGGCATATCCTGCCGCGAAGGGTGGGGATTCTTGAGAGCTGCCATCCGTGAACCAGTATGGGGTGTCAGGGTCTAAGATGGGCTGATCTGTTAGGGATTGGGAGGGATTTTGGGTAAGATCCACTGTTAGACTGCAGCTCTGTAGGGGAGGGTCTGTTATAGAAGGGATGAGTAATAAACTGGCAGGGTTAAGGGAAGCACAGGGGGAGAATGAGAGTTGGGGGTCAAGGGAAGAGGTGTGTAGAATTTGTACCCTGGGAGGGGGAAAGGAGAGAAAAGCCCAGTGTGATAGTTGGTCTCGGAGGGTGTGTGGAGAACAGACTGTTAAGCGGAAGTGCCTAGAGAGTTTGTTTGCTTTAGGTACCAGGGCTGCGATGGCAGCCATGGCTGGTATACAGGGAGGCCACCCCTTGGTCTCCACGTCAAGTGGTTTTGATAGATAGGCTATGGGAGCCCAGGTGTCTCCCACCCTCTGGCATAGAAGCCTCAGGGCCTGTCCTTGGGTGGAATGTGCACAGAGGAAAAATGGTCTGGTGCAACCTGGCAGGTGGAGAGTTGGCATTCAGAGGAGGCTCTGGGTGAGCTGGCGAATAGGATTGGCTAGTGAGGAGGGGTCATCTAAGGACCCTTTGGTTGCCTCATAAAGTGACTTTGCAATGAGGGAGAAATTGGGGATCCAGACATGGAAAAAGTTTAGGAGGCTGAGGGGAGACAGGAGTTCCCATCCTGTTTTTGGAGGCGGACAGTCAGTTAAGGCCTGGATTCTGCCTGGAGGAATGGTTCTTTGTTGATGGGATAAGGAGAGTCCCAGGTAGGTGACTTTTGTTTGGGCTATTTGGGCCTTGAATCGGGATACCTGATAACCCCAGGACCCCAGGGCCTCAGGGAGTTTGGCAGTATGTTGGAGGCAAAGTTTTTGGGCTGGGCTACAAAGGAGGAGGTCATCTACATATTGGAGGAGGTAACTAGGGGCCAGGTCGAGTGTCTGTAGGTCCTTTTGTAAAGCTTGTCCAAAAAAGTGGGGGCTGTCTCTGAACCCTTGGGAAAGAACTGTCCATGTTAGTTGTGAGTGAGTCTCGGGGTCCTGCCAGATGAAGGTGAAGGGGGGTTGGGGGAGGTGGTGGAGGGGGATCATGAAGAAGGTGTCTTTAAGGTCTAATACTGTGAAGAAGGTTGTAGTCGGGCAATGGCGGACTGAAGGGTGTAAGGACTGGGGACTACTGAGAATGTTGGTATGATGGCCTCATTGATTTTTCGTAGATCCTGGACCAATCTCCAAGAGTTTGGTCCCTTCTTTACTGCCAGAATGGGGGTGTTGTGTGGTAAATGAGTAGGAATTAAGACGGAGGCTTGAAGAAGATGGTCAATGATAGGCTTAAGTCCCTTGTGGGCCTTGGGGGTGAGACTACTGTTGTTGGACGATTATAGGTGAGGGGTCCTTTAGGGTAATGTGGACTGGGGGATGATGTTTGGCTATAGATGGGTGATCAGTATCCCAGACTCAGGGATCTCTGGTGGGTAGATCCAAGAGAAGGTTAGGAGTAGGGGACAGGGATGGTCTAGGTGCCATCTGCATGTAGAACATAGAGACTGCCTCTAGAGTGGGTATGGTAATAGAGGCCCCTAATTTGGATAACAAATGTCTCCCTAGGAGTGTCATTGGGACACTGAGGCATTATGAGGAATGAGTGTATGAGGGTCGATTTTCCAAATTGACAGAGTAATGGAGGGCTGATTTTTGGGCTTAAGGGGACTCCAGAGACTCCCTTGATTTAAGCTCTTGAGTTTTGGGTTGGGCCAGAGTAGGAGGTTAAGAGAGAGAAGGCAGCTCCAATGTCTACTACAAAGGAGATCTTTATCCCGGCCACTATCCTGTCTACCCATTAAGAGGTTAAGAGAGAGAAGGCAGCTCCAGTGTCTACTACAAAGGAGATCTTTATCCTGGCCACTACCCCATCTACCCGTCTACGAGCCCATGTCCGGGACATGGGCTGGGGTGCTGGAACCTGGGGCCTGTCATTGGAACAACTCTCGTAGGGTTGGACTGGGGTTTTGGGGAGAAGTGGGGACCTCCCCAGGGGCACCAGAGAGTCTCTGTGGACATTCTACCAAGTCTGGGGGGTAGGGACCTGGCGCCAGGGCGTCCCTGGGGACAATCCATCCTCCCAGTCTGGGGGGTAGGGACTTGCCAGGGCAAGTTTCTGGGGGCAGTCTATCTTCCAGTGTCCCCACTGGCCACAGGTCAAGCACACCTTTGTGGGGGCCCATGGGTTTGGGCATGCCTTTTCCCTCTGTCCTGACTGGTTGCATCGGAAGCAGGGCCCGGGGGGGATCTTAAGCCCCAGTCTGGGATGAATTGGGCTGGGCTGATCTCTTCCCTTAATTGCTGCTGCCAAAAAGGCATATTTAGCTTTTCTCTCCGGTCTTTTTCTCTCCTAGCCTCCTCCTCTCTATTACTGAACACTTTGAAGGCTACTTCTAGAAGGTCTCTTTGGGAGGTCTCTGGGCCCTTCTCTAGTTGTCGAAGCTTGCATCTAATGTCAGGGGTGGACTGGCTGATGAATTGAACATGAAGGTAGAGTAACCCAGCAGGGGTGGTGACATCTAGGTTGGTATATTTCTGGACCACCTTGGTGAGGCATGTCAATCAATAAGAAGGCTGGATTTTCATCTGCCCCTTGGGTAACTTCCCTGAATTTATCATAACTGACATGGATATGAGCATTTTTCTGCATGCCCTCTAGGAGGCAGGTGATCATGTGATTGAGTTTCCTAATGCCTGGGTCACCTGGCTGGTATGTCCGGTGGGGTTCTAATTGAGGCACCACCTCATCAGCAACTGGGTTAGCCTGGTCTTGGTTATTTAACTAATCCGTGTGGGCTTTTGCCGCTTGCCAGATATGATCTTTTTCATCTGGAGTGAGAGTGGCATTTAGGATATAATATACGTCACTGTGTGTGAGGTTATAGGCCTGGGTGAGCCTCAGGAATTATTTTCTGAATCTGGTAGGGTTTTCAGAAAATGATCCTAACTTTTCTTCTATCTGGCTCATTTCTGACAATGAAAATGGCACATGGACTTGGGTGGGGCCCTCTGGTCCCGGCCACCTCTCTTAGGGGAAGCATGTTGGGTACATGATCACGTGGCAGGGGTGGGCGGTGGAATTGGAGGAATGGGGTAGCGGAGTTGAGGGAGACTCAGGAGAGGTTTTGGAGTCAGTAGGTGAGTTCGGTGAGAGGGAAGTTGGGGTTTGATGGTGTGGCTAGTAGGGAGGGGGCGTGTCCGCGGGGTCGAACTCTGGGGGCACAGAAGGTCACGATTGGCGTTTAGTTGAAGAAGAGGGATTCTTTTGTTTGGGAGGCAAGGTGCGTAGAAGGAACTCGTAGGTGGAGCAGGCCTTGCATAGGAGGGCCTGCTCCGACAGGCCCAAAAGGCTTGGGCATATGGGACATCCAACTACTTGCCACTCGGTTTAAGGAAGTTGGTGAGATCCTGAAGAATGTAGAGGTCAAATGTGCCGAACTCAGGCCAGTAGTTTTGATTGTCCAGTTGGTACTGCGGCCAGACCTGTATACAGAGCTGTTCTAAGCGGCTAGCTTTGAGTTCAGTGAGTAAGAGTGGTTTGAGACTTTTGAGGACCTAGGCCAGAGGGGAATCTTTTGGGATAGATTGGCCTCCTATGATTGGGAGGCAAGCAGAGGTACCTGTTGGGAGTTTGGGTCGTCACCCATAGTCACAATAGGAGTTATGAGAAGAGAGCTCTGTATCGAGGTGGAGTGTCCCCCACCGTGGCTTACAGAGTGGCCTTAGGCCGAGGCTCCCTGGGACCCGGAGAGGACAGTATTCTAGGGTACCTCTAGAACACTTTCTGGATCTTACCTTAATCTAGGGGCCGGAGTGAGTGGAATGTTGGATGCGGAGCAGTCAAATGGCAAGAATTCCCTGTTGGGGAAGTCGTCAGAGAGAGAGGAGCGGGATAGAGCAGGAGTACATAAGTTACGGATAAAACCTTAGGACAAACCTTGCACCTCTCACGATTCCAGGCTCCAGGACGGGGGAAAACAACACACAGAGAGAGAGACAGGCGAGTGCCTCGCTCTCTCCCAGGTTTCGGCACCAAAAATGTATAGAGACAAGGCAATGAAGAAAGGAAGACTACCTCAACGGAGACAGGTTACCTTTATTCAGGCAAGGAGGGGCGACAGTAAGTCTAACTACCAGGCTGAGTAGGCGCAGGATCAGGGAGGCTTCAGGTGTGGGCTCAATCATGTCCAACTCTTTGCGACTCCATGGACTATAGAGCCCACCAGGCTCCTCTGTCCATGTACTTTTCCAGGCAAGAATACTGGAGTGGGTTACCATTTCCTTCTCCAGGGGATCTTCCCGACCCAGGGATGGAACCCTCATCTCTTGCGTCTCCTGCATTGGCAGGTGGATTCTTTACCACTGGCACCACCTGGGAAGCCAGACGAAAGAGGGAGCCCCAAAGAAATTAATTCTGACTTGGGGAAGGGGCAGGGTCAGCTGCAGTGCTTGTTGCCACAGTTCAGTGCCTGCACCTTGAAGGTCTTTACAGCTTTGTTGAGGAGTCTGTGTTTTGTTATCAGGGCAGCGGGGAACCACTGGAGTGTCTGTGTGTGTGTGTGGGGGGATGTTTGTGTAATGACTATATTTTTATTGTTGCAATTCTGTTTTTGTTTTTTCCCCTCAGAATTGTTTCTCAGATGTGGAACTGCTTGATATAAGAGGTGAAATAGGGACTTCCCTGGTGGTCCAGTGGTTACAGGGCACATGGGTTTGATCCCTGGTTGGGGAACTAAGATCCCATGTGCTGTGCGGGAGAAGTATTTTCTAAAAAAAAAAAAACATTCTTTTTCTTAAAAAGATATATTCTTAAAAAAAGGGAATATTTTAAATATTCTTAAAACACACTGTCAAATCGCTTTTTGTAAACTATAGTGCATTCATGGGGTCTCTTTCCTATGTGGAGATGTCGGTATCTATCAACGTCTGAATGAAGGAAGCTTCTCTAACAGCCAGGGCACTGTGAAGCTCCTTTCCTGAATGAATCCTCTGGTGCTCAGTAGGTCTTATGACATCGAGAGGTTCTTCCAGGTTGGAGCTCTTCGGGTTTTCTCTCTCTGTAGAATGGTTATGATGATCTATAAGCTTTGGGGATTTCCTTGCTAACTTTCTAAATGTTTTTAGTCTTTTCTTTGTGTAAAATAGAACCATGGGACACATCCCCCTAACAGTGAATGGATGCAGAGTTTGCAGGGTGTTTTTTCTTTTTCTGCTTTGAAGAAGCTTCTTCATTTTCTCTCCTTCCTCTCCTGATCTCAAAATCTGAAAGAAGAAATAGAAATTGAACATATCACCCTGATCCAAGGAGAAAGAATTGTGTTAAACCAGTCATGGGATAATAAAAACTCCTAAGTAGACCCCAAAACTTTTTCTTCCAGTTAAAACTGAAATTTTGTTTCTTTTTTATTTTTCTTTCCTTGAACACCCAACTATCTTGAAGTCAAATCACTGTTGCACTTCTTTGGAATCCCCCAATTTCCACCTGTAACTTCTCTCTGCTCCCTGGGGAAACTCAGGCCAGTTTTGGTACTGGATATCCTGGCCATGATAAAGACAGGAAGCAAGTTAGTTTAGGTCCCCACTGGTGTTTCTGAATTCAGACTGAATTCTGGTGATGACCTCTATATAAATTTCTGTTTTCAGTTTGGATTATTTCACATGGAACCTCTGTCAGGCAGTTTTTCAACATTAGAACAAAACTAAAAACAAGTGGAAGGCTCCTTTTGGGCTTAATTAAGGCTGTTGTCCTCCAGTCTACGGAAGAGCAGTTAATTCTGTGTTAAAATCAATAAACTAAATTAGCTTTATATTCTGAATATTTTGATAATAGAATTATCTAAGTAAGGACTAAAATGTGATTTTTCCTAAAATTCTGAGTCTTTTAAGGCTGAGAAGCATTGTCTTATTGAATCCCAAGAAAAGAGAGAGAGGCGAAAGTGGAAGTTTTGGAACTGTGTCCTGGACCAATTTCAGTTAAATGATTTTCAAATAAAAATTGGTATCTGAACTGGGTTGGTTGGTGGCCAACAAAAAATAATCATTACATGCTTCAGCTCAGTAAGTCTAGAAGTGGATTATCTTGAAATTAACCAAAACAACTATCTTAACAGTGTTTCTGGCAATCTAAGGACAACTAGTAAAATTTTCTCCAGGTCAGCTTCCTGCCATGTCTACCATTCCTTTTGTCACTGGAGCAGTTACAGTTTGCTCCCTCTTTCTGTGTCCCTTCCTCTCCCTCCTCACATCTTACAGTCTTTACTGTTCTGGAATAAAATGTAGGTTGATAAATAGTGATTTAAGATCCAAATAGAGGAAAATATTAAATATTAACATTGCCAAACAATATTAGCAAGTTAGTTTGGTTAATGTTAACTCGAAAGAAAATGTAAATTTCAGAACATTTTATCAAAATGCCTTATTTTATATTTTCATGGAGAGGGGAAATAGGATTAAGATTAATAAAAATAAAGTGCATTTCAAATGAAAGGCCATTTAAAGTCACTATTTTTCTGTTTGGATTTCAAAGCTAAGCATGGGATCAAAGAGTAATGTGTTACAGGTCAAGACAAGCCTGAAGTCATAGATCATAGGAAAGCTGTAGTTAGATGGGAAGAAATCAAAACTGGGGATAGTGGCAAATAGCAAAGGTTTAGGTGGCAGAAACCTAGCCTAAAGTGAGAGTCAGGAAAAGCTTTTCAGAATGACAAGAGCTGCTTGTGTGTTCCTGTGCCAGAGAGCACACACTTCAACGTCTTAATGTTGTTGTTGTTCAGTCGCTCAGTTGTGTCCAACTCTGTGACCCCATGGACTGCAGCACACCAGGCTTTCCTGTCCTTCACCATCTCCTGGAGTTTGCCCAAACTCATGTCCATTGAGTCGGTGATGCCATCCAACCACCTCCTCCTTTGTCCCCGCCTCTCCTTCTGTATCAGTCTTTCCCAGTATCAGGGTCTCTTATCATTGTAGATTTCATCAGCTATCAGTTTGAAAACCAGACACAGACAACTACCACCCCATCCCCTTGAGTACAGGAATCTCTGGGACCCAGGGAAGGACTGAAAGCAGCTCCAGAGACAGAATTCAGTACCCATGAGAACTAAGACCAGGAGTCTACATCTCCTCTGGGTCTACATCTGCCACAGCGACTTGTGGACCTCTTATCTGGAGTGGAACAACAACAAAACAAATTCTCTGGACTTTTTCCATCCTGCCGTTGAAAGTTGACCCTCTCCTCATCCCCACACTCCCCTTTCCGGTCACGGCAGCCTGAACTTGAACGACAGACTAAAGTGTGAATCTGGGCAAGTGACTTAACTGATACTGTACATGGGGTTAATAATAATAGTCTCTAGTTCCTACAATTTTGTGTGCCATGAGCATCCAGATGCATGTAAGCAGGGGCTCAATAAATGATTACTGTTTTTCACGATTCAACTCCACGACCCTTTAATCGGTTGAGACCACAAGCCTAACCCTTGCTGGAGGCAATGGACTAGCTGAGCCGGCCTGGGCCGTGGACACCTGCCTCACTGCTGGGCAGCCCTCCCCTCAGCAGCACAAAGCCTGGACTGCACCGGCCAAGAAATCACCTTCCTTTCACCTATCACTGAAAATTCACGGTGGACCTACAAGGGAGGTGTCCGCAGGGCTGGACAATGAAAAAGGCACGCCTCCGACAAGTTTAAAATAAGCCAGTGGGTGCGGGCTGGGTCCCGACAGGCCCTGAAGAACGTCCAGCCGCCAGCGGTGGGACCCTGGGCTGACAGGGGAGGGCCACGGGACACAAGAATACACCTCACGACTGCGCCCGCGCCGGGCTCCGTAGCGCCAGCACCTCCAGGGCGCAGGCGCGGGCCCCGCCGACCAGTCGACGGCGTCTCCCTGCGAGCTCTGCGGCGGCGCTGACCGGCCGGGGCCACTCTTCCCGCCTCTCCCAAGCGCCGAGAGGGCGGTCGAGTGAACCGTGGCTCAAATGGCCCCCGAGGCTGCCTGGGCAGGTGAGCCCTCTCCTGCAGCTCCCTTAACTTAGCGAAGTTGAAATCCGTTTGACCAGGGCAGTGATTCTCAAAACTTGTCTGTGGGGGAAGAATTTCTCCACTGTTTAGATTTTCGGGCCCACCTCGACACTCAAAAGCAAGGAATCTCGAGTGACTAGGAGGTCTGCACTGAAGCTTTCCGAGAAATTCTGACCCCGGTAGCCCGCCGGCCTACCCGTCGCACCCGACAGAGGCTTAATTTCCATTAACCGACCTAGCGCTCTTGCCCCTACGGTTTCTGGGATCTCGGGCTAGGGCGACGGTCCTGCCTCTCTACTCCAATTGGTCCCTCCTTTGTCCCACCCCCACAGGCAAATATTTTCTTCTGACTGGTCAGCGGTAAATGTGTGGCGAAACCTGACCCAATGGGCCCTAGAGGTCTCAGAACGTAACCCGGAAGTTGGTCTTGAGCAGTTCCGATTGGTTGTTGACGCCCAACGCGCGTTGAGACTTCCGGCGTGGGTGCCGAGCGCGGAGTCCTGTGAGGTGAAAGGCGTGGAGCTCAGGTCCTGTTCTGGGGCGGTCTTGGTCGGGGCGGGCCAAGGGGCGGCGCGGCAGCGCCAGCGACCAACTGAGGCTGAGGCGCAGGAACCGTTTGCGCCCGGGCTGGAGCCAGCTTCCTCGACCAGGGTTTGGATCCCCGAGCCACCTGGCTGTTGCGGACTCCAGCCATCCTTGCGCTGGGCCCGGGGCGTCTTCCTTGGCGTGCGCAGCTGGTTTCGCGGCCAAGGCGGTCTGGGGGCCTGAAGATGGCGTCGGGTCCGGGCTTCCAGGACCGGGAAGGGCTCCTGATAGTGAAGCTGGAGGAAGACAGCACCTGGAGCCAGGAGCTGCCCCAGCCAGACCCAGGTCCCAGCCCGGAGGCCTCTCACCTGCGCTTCAGACGGTTCCGCTTTCAAGAGGCCGCTGGGCCCCGGGAAGCCCTCAGCCGGCTCCAGGAGCTTTGCCACGGGTGGCTCCGGCCGGAGATGCGCACCAAGGAGCAGATCTTGGAGCTGTTGGTGCTGGAACAGTTCCTGACTATCCTGCCCCAGGAGATCCAGAGCAGGGTGCAGGAGCTGCACCCGGAGAGCGGCGAGGAAGCGGTGACTCTCGTTGAGGATATGCAGAAAGAACTTGGGAGACTGAGACAGAGGGTAAGATAAAGAGCTGTTTTATATGCGGTTTGTTTGGCCCCAGTTGCCAATACAGGTTTACTTGGTTGCCCTGAGTAGATCTTAGATGGGCAAGAAGCCTTTTTGTAGATTAGTGAGGAACTTTCCTTCTCCAGATTTGCCTCAAGTTGACAGACAGTGAAGAGTGCCCTGTTTCCACCTGGAACAGTGTCTCGGCCTAGGGTGAGCCCGGGAGTTAGCTTGCCAGGCTCAGATTCTCCCTCTGCTTCACACTAGCTTTGGGACTTTGGGCAAGTTACTTAATTTCTTCCGGCCTCAGATTTGCCTCTGGTAAAATGAGAATGTTAAAATACCACTCTAAGATTGTTTTGAGGATTATAGAGAGAGCAGCATGTAGTTTGAACGCTCTTGGCTTAGAGTTAGTGCTTAATAGGTGTTAGTTATTGTTACATTACGGTCTGCAGTCTAGTCTTTACAAAGCTGGGTGGCAGTTAATAGTGGAATTTAAAAAGTTTGCAACTGAAGCTCTGAGGCCATATGCCCCAGGGCCACCCAAATTTACTTTATCTAGTAGTGAGGAGTGGATGCATCTAGAAGAGGTGGGTGAAAGTGAGAGAGAGTGAAGTGGATCAGGAGCTGAGTGGGGAAGGTGTGCCCTGGGAGTGAAATCCCCCTGAACCCCACCCCTCACAGACATTGTCTCAGGTGCACACAGGATAAGAAAAGTTTGATTTTAGTGTAACTCAGTCTTCTCTCACTAGGTCTAAAGGGTTTGCCAGTGGTTCTCTGTTGAAGGCTTGCCCTCAGAATTCTGTGTTAATGACCCTTACTATTGGGCCCTGTTGTGATGATGAGTGATGTGGGTTGGTTCCCAGGTCACAAACCGTGGGCGGGGAACAGAAATGCTTTTGGAGGAGCCTTTGCCTCTGGAAACAGCACAGGAGTCACCGAGCTTCAAGCTGGAGCCCATGGAGACTGAGCGAAGCCCTGGCCGCAGGCTGCAGGAGCTGCTAGGCCCCGGCCCCAAAAGGGACCCTCAGACTGTAAAGGAGAGGGGTGAGGAACAGTTATCTGGGCAAGTGGGAGGGAGGAGGGGCTTTGGGGTTGCCCCTGACACTGGCAGTATGCAGCTTCACTGCCTAGGAGGGAGCATTTCTGACCTGAGGGTCCCCAGATGTGGAGTAAAAGATCTAGAAGTGGTTTGGATTCCTCTTGGGGTGGGTGAAGGGAGGGGGATCTCTTAGGAAGTCTTTTTGTATGCAGAAGAGAGACTTAGAGCTCAGTGAATGAGGGCTTGAATGCTTGGGCCAGCAGGAAAGACTGCTGGTACTCTGTTGTTTTAGATGTCGCTTTATTATCCCTCCATTGCCTTCTGTTCAGTATTGGGTCCTCCTAGCAGAGTCTGGGTGTCAGGGCACAGTGGACGCTGTGTTGTGATAATCCTTGGTTTGCCAAGATTTAAGAATGCCATTCTCATCATCATTTCTGTCACCTTCAGCATTATCTGCTCCCTGGCTTTCTCTCTTTCCTCCCGAAGGAAACACAGAAGACAAGGAGCTGACTGGGCCCCAGGTGATGTGGAAGTTCTCATTGTCTCCCCCCGGATGTTCTTGTGGGGGTGGGGTCCTTTTGCCACTTAGAGAGGATCCTTACCTCACCACATGCACCTCCCCACCTTCTTTGTTTGTCTCCTCCACACTTCACTTGTAGGCCTAACACCCTTCTTCCCCATGATATGTGTCCTTGGCACCCCTGGGTTTTGCCCTTTAACCTGTGAGTCTGCTTGAATTGTTCTTGGTGCCTTAGGGCCTAAAGGTGATCTTGTGCTATTTCAGTTGCCTGAGAGCTTAGAGGACGTGGCTATGTACATCTCCCAGGAGGAGTGGGGGCGTCAGCATCCTAGTAAGAGGGCCCTCTCCCGGGACACGGTGCAGGAGAGTTATGAGAATATGGACTCACTGGGTAAGGACTTCTTTTCCAGGGATGAAAACTGAGCCATTTCTGACCAGGGTCCTGTCCCTTAGCCACTCGACTCCTGGATGTTAAGTTCTGAGTTTGGCCAGGAGACCTGCCTTTACCTACAGTCCATTGGACTAAGATCAGTTAAATATTTACCAAGTGCCACAATTGGCACACTTAAGACCCCCAGCTGCCAGAGATGAGGGCAGGGAGTCTGAGCCATGATGAACTTACCAGGGCAGAACAAGTCAAATCCAGTGATGCTCACCACCACCCCCATCCCCACTTCCCATGCATCACCCACAGAATACTGTGGGGCTCCAAGTTCCTGATGCCTTGTGATTTTAAAATGCTATTCTTCCGACCTCACTTATGTTTTCTGTGCTCCATTAGTATTTCTGGGCTCTTCCACAAAGACACAGGTTTCAGGGCACTGGCATCAACATTCCAGCTTAGTGACTGTCCCAGTCCTTGAAAATTGAGGAAGGGGGGAAGCTTTGTAGAAATTTGAAAATAATATGTATTCAAAATGGGTGTAATTTAAACATCCATTAAGATACGTCTTCATGTTGAACTATTATGCAGAGATTAAAAATGAGGTCTGTAAAAGAGGGCCAAAAACTGATTGTTGGATTAGGTGGAGAGTGTGTGGGTATTGTATAATTCCTTCATCTTTTCTGCATGTATGGAAATTCTCATAATAAAAACTTGAAGGAATCTTAAAAAAAAAAAAAGGCAAAAAAACAGGACTGTGTGTGTTTCCATTGTAGCTATCTTGATGCATACCTGATAGAAAAGGAATTTGGTTGCCTGCACAGGGCCTTTTCCAGGGTCTCTGTCATTGCGCTGTGGCTTGGCGCCCTAAGTTGAGCACAGTTCTTTCAGTGAGTGCTAAATAAGAGTTCAGATCATGAGTTCTTGGGACTAACCTTTTTAAAGTCCATGTTTGATGGAGTTGGAGTGAGCAAAACACAGGATGATGTGATCTCAGAGTCCCAGGTCCTTTTCTGATTGTCCATCATATTACATTTTTTCTTTCTGGAATTGTCCCAACTTAGTTTCATAAGGGTCAAGGCTCTTTCACAGTATTAAATTTTGATTCCTTAAGGAACTGACCACTCTGACCATGTGCATTTGAGTGTTTTTAATTACAAAATTTTACATTGTCATTGCAAAAAGTCCCAAGTACCACACAAGTGTAAGAAGAAAAAAGCCATAGTCTCCCTCATCTAATTTCTTTCTCTGGAGGTAACAGTGGGAATAGTTGAGTGTATGTTCCAAGTAATTGCTGTCAGACTTACTGCACCTTCCGTATCCATCCATTGAAGTCAGGGAGCAAGACTATCTTTGTTTCTCTTGCCTGGTTGAGGAAAGTGGTGATATAGAAATCCTTTTTTTCACTGTGGTCAGAGTCTCAGGTTCCCAGTCAGGAGACCCTGAGCACCCAGGTGGAACATGGAGGAAAGCCCTGGCACCCCAGTATCCAGACTTGCAAAGAGGGTCTGAGCTCCAGGACCTCAGCTCCAGGTAAGGAAAGCAGCTGAGCAGCCTGCCCAGCTAGTCTCCTGCTATTGGGAATAAGGCATTCAAGGGTCTTGGTGTAAGTCTAGCCTGTCCCCACTGCCCACTTCCATCCCAGTGATGGCAGTTGAGGTTCCCAGGGTGCAGAATGTAAGAAGGCATTCACTCCTGGGTTCACTTGCCTACTTTTGTCCTAGTCTTGCTCCATCCCACACTTTTCCCAAAGCACAGAAGCCAGGGGCTCAGTTGGAGAGGGAGGTCAGGGCCCCCACAAGGGAATTCAAGGCTGGTTTGAGCTCCCATTCCTGAGTGATGTCTCCACTCCTCATATGGATGCCTGTTTAGAGTGAGTTACCAATATGGGGAAGATAGGAAACTGAGGGAGACCGAGGCCTTCTGGACTCCTGACCTACAGGCAGTATCATGCATGGGATTTCCTTTTCTCCTGCATAGACATAACATCGGGGTTTGATTTCTCTTGCTCTTTCAGGGGAAGAGAAATTTGAGAACCAGGAAGAGAATGCTCAGTCTGTTTCCCCTGAGAGCATCCACCGTCAGGTGCTGTTGCCTGGCCAGGCCAGAGGGGAGGTGCCCTGGAGTCCTGATCAGGGAAGGCCTCAGGACAGGGCAGAAAAGCTTTGGGAGCCTCCCACAGAGGATCGAATGGAGCCGTCCTTAGTGGGGGCCACAAGTTGCAAAAAACTGGGACGACCAAAGGAACTGCAGCCGAAGAAGCTCCACTTATGTCCTTTGTGTGGCAAAAATTTCTCTAACAACTCGAACCTGATTAGGCACCAGAGAATACATGCAGCAAAAAGACTGTGCATGGGTGTGGAGTGCGCCGAAATGTTTGGTGGGAATCCACACTTTTTATCACTACACAGAGCACACCTGGGAGAGGAAGCCCATAAGTGCCTCGAGTGTGGAAAAAGCTTCAGTCAGAATACCCACCTGACTCGCCACCAGCGAATCCACACAGGTGAGAAGCCCTATCAGTGTAATGTGTGTGGAAAGAGCTTCTCTTGCAACTCCAACCTCCACAGGCACCAGAGAACGCACACAGGCGAAAAGCCCTACAAGTGCCCTGAGTGCGGGGAGATCTTCGCTCACAGTTCCAACCGCGTCAGGCACCAGAAAATTCACACGGGAGAGAGACCTTATAAGTGTGCCGAGTGTGGGAAAAGTTTCTCTCGCAGTTCACACCTTGTTATCCACAAAAGAACTCATGAGAAAGAGAGGCTGTACCCCTTCTCTGAGTGTGGGGAAGCAGTAAGGGACAGCACACTCTTTCTTACAAATCCTGGGACCCACCCCAAAGCAGAGAAGAAACTTTTCCAGTGTTTGACTTGTGGGAAAAGCTTCCGGCAGGGCATGCACCTCACCAGACACCAGAGAACACACACAGGAGAGAAACCATATAAATGTAACCTCTGTGGGGAAAACTTTTCTCATAGATCGAACTTAATCAGGCACCAGAGAATTCACACAGGAGAGAAACCCTATACCTGTCACGAATGTGGGGACAGTTTCTCTCACAGCTCCAATCGGATTCGTCATCTGAGAACCCACACAGGAGAGAAACCTTATAAATGTTCTGAATGTGGAGAAAGCTTTGCTCGGAGTTCACGCCTTATGAGTCATCAGAGAACTCACACTGGATAGAAACAATGGAATTTCTTTTGGGCCCAGATAAGGTGGCCTATTCAATGGGGCCTGTTGTTCAGAGCTCATGTTCCTTACCCATTGAGTAATTACCCTGCCCAAGGGCACGGTATTTCTGAGGGAAGTACAGAGGTGGCAAAAGATTAACATAAAATTGAAAATGAATTCTGTTGGAATTAGTGAGAACAGCAAGTCTTTGAGGCGAACGACTCAGGGTGGAATTCTCTGTGAAGTACTTCCTGTCCCAGGACACTCCTATCCCCCTCAGCATATTTAGCCAGCTTGTGATGTGGGTGCCTTATTCTGTCCTGTGTCCATCCCAACAACTTTGGGAATCCACGGACTTAATAATTCCTCACCTGGGACATCATCTGGAATATTTGGGCTCCTGAGGCCTTTGAGAGCAAACAAGAGTGATCAGGTCTCCTGGGAAAGCGGGGGGCACCAAGATATTGGTGGTGAGTTGCAGCTCTTCTGAAGGCCTGGCTGGGAAGCTCATACATAGGCAGTCCTGGGCACCCACTGTCAATGGCCTCACCATATTGGTCACTGGCAGGTCCTAATGTAACTGTCATGTCAAACAAAAAGGAACAAGAGACCTAAGGGAAATAGTAAGACAGAATTTGCAGGTCTGTTGGGAAATAGGCAGAGGAAACTATATAAGTCTGGATTAGTTTACCCTTTGCAGAGATCGACTCTTCAGAAGGTTCATGAAAGATGGGTTCCCTGGGAGACTTTGAAAACAGATCCTGGGGAAGTTAGGAATCATGCCCCGTCCCTGTTGAAAATATGGTTGGATGTTAATAAATATCTTCAGTTAACATGAACGTGTGAGGGCCTTTGTCTTGTCTGCCATGTTGATCTGTCTTTGTCCACTTTTGGAGGAGGGCCTCCTTTTTCTGGTCTTGTTGCTAAGGAAGGTTCTGAAAAAGGTGACAACAGACAGGTGGCGGGAGGGAGGGTATGGCCCTGGCTGGCTCCAGGCTGAGGTCGCTTTGTGGAAACAGGGGTCAAGCCCAGTGGCTTCTTCAGGTGATGTCATAAAGGTGTCCTTTAAGTTTTGTGTGTGTGTGTTTTTCCTTCTCTAGTGTACAGCAGTGAACATGCCTTTTGATTGTTTAGAATGTTTGCGTTCTTGCAAAGTAAAGATCTGGCTCTTCAAAAACAAGTTATTTTGGTCTAGGAAATGGTTGTCAGGAAAAAATGGTCCTGGTATGACTGAGTTATTACCCATGAGTGGAGAGAGACTTGGGGGAGAGGGCAAAATTATTAGGAGAAAGCATTACATTTTACAATGGGGAATCAGAAATAGGAATTCAGAAGTGTGTTTCTGTGGAAAAGAGGATACCAGAAAAATTCTAGGAGTGGGAAATGCTGATGCCAGGAAAACATTGCAGGTTTTGGCCCTGGAGGAAGATACCAAATTAGCTGTTCAGGAGGAAAAGATGAAGTATTCCATTGGCAACAGACTATTAAATATAGCACTATTAAGTGAGGGAGGTACCCCTGCATGCTTCTTACCTTTTCTTATATCTGTCTCTCATTTCTTTCCCCTTCTCCTGAGAGCAGTGGTAATGTGGGGCTTGGGAGGGAGGTGGTGGGAGCAGGTCAGGCTGCTGTGGCTGTCGATGCCACGAAATGGGTGGGTGGTATAAAGTTGATGTTACTAAGCATTCTAGTTAAGCCGGTAACTTATGGGTTATAAACCTCATAAGAATGGAAAGCACCCCTTTAGAACCCCACTTACCCCTGAAGCCCCATAATATCACCCATACAGATCTCATGATGTGCTCTAACTGGCATTGCTCCTACTTGGAGTACTACAGCCCAGAGCAAGAGGCCCCTCATGTGTTCACTCCTGGCACAAGAAGGCTTTCCAAGAGGAGACTTCACCCAGTCCTCAGTCCAGCTCCCCTTCTACCAAACTTAACATGCAGAGCTCTTCTTGCCTTGTTTTCATGAGATGATATCACAAAGTATTGCATGTAAAACACTTAGCACAGAGCCTGGAACATAAATCACTCTTCTATTTGCTCCACTTGTGGACATATAAAACTGGGAAACTGCCTTTCTTCTAAGTACCTGGTACTGAGATTAATGTAAGACCAAGCCTGAGAATTCCCTGGCGGTCCAGTGGTTAGGACTCAGCGCTTTCACTGCCATGGCCTGGGTTCAATCCTTGATTGGGGAACTAAGATCCCACAAGCTACTCGGATGCAGCCAGGGGAAAAAAACAAAACCATGCTGGCAGGAATATTCGGGTGGTAGTCTACTGTTACAGGCAGGATTGATGACTTTGTCCTTGTCACATTTGTGTTTTGTTTCTTGTCATATTTGAAAAAGCAGGTCAGAGGTCCTTTCAGTAGGGTCCCATGAAGGCATTGCAAGGGAAGGTTAAGTATATATACTTTTACCCCACTAGTCTTCTTAGGAAAGAAACTAGAAGATTCCAGCTGGCTTTTTTGTCAAAAAGAAACTAACACTGGGGGCAATAAAGACCCCTGCCCCCGCAGTCCAGATTGGTACAAAGGAGACCTGGGAGATGTGGACTGACCCTGAGTAACAGTCTTATACCTTTGTAGCAAAGGTAGCACCTGAAACCAACAGAAAGTCTCCTGGTACCACGCATAAGCAATGTGAAAAAGCCTGGCAGAGGCCTTCTAGAAGCATCAGGCCCGACTAAGGGGATAAAGCCCCACAACACCAGAGACCAGATGGAGTGATAAAACAGCACTAAATTGTTCAGTTTTTATTTCCAGGAAGAGCCATCAGCAATCACTGAGGTTTTACCCCATTTATGAAAGAACTTAACATGTTTCATGCAGTTAGGAGACAGAATGGTCCAGGTAAATTCAATGACAAAATGGTTAATGAAAAATGACTCAGGCCTACCCCCACCCCCTATGCCATCTCTGACAAACAAGTGAATGTCCTTAATTCATCACTGAAACACTGAGCATCCCAGAAACTTCTGTTAAGAAACCAAAACTGGTGGCTCACCAGCATCCAAATCTGCTTCAGGGAGATAAGAGTTTCCCAGGTGGAAAGGATGAAAAGAGAAAATGGTACGTTTCTGAAATGTAGGCAATGGCAACCCACTCCAGTATTTATGCCTGGAGAATTCCAGGGACAGAAGGGGCTGGGGCTAGCGGGCTATAGTCCATGGAGTCTCACAGAGTCGATGCCACTGAGCATGCTGCACGCACCTTACGCACGCACGTCGGAGTGTTGGACCTAAAGAGGAAACTCTGTCTCTCCTCCCCAACTTTCCCTCTAGGCAGGGAAACGTTCTAAATCCTGGATGTGATTCCCCATCAGAGGATAAAGCTTCTCTTGAGGCTCTTTCCCATTCTCTTGGAAGGGGGCGTCCGGGTTAAGTCTGGGAACCCTGCCACAGCCACTGGAACAAGAGCGAGGAGCCTGGGTTTCTCCGAGGAGCTCTCGTCTGCAGGAATGATTTCCAGAAGCCAAAACGTCAGTCCTTTCTCAGGTTTAGGCAAAAAACAAACGAGGCTGCGGGTCCCACAGCTTAGCTTTTGGCGGCATCTGGGAGCGGGCGCAGCTCTCCTAGGATCACCTGTGAGCCCCACCAGCTGGTCCCTTCGAGGATGGCTCCCGAGCCGGCCCGGGAGGAGCGAGGGCTTGGATGTGTGAGGGGTGGTGCTGGACGGCCGTGTCCCAGCAAACCTTTCCCCCTCCGCGAGGGCCAGGGGCCGCCTGGCGCAGGCAGCCCGCACCTGCCGCGCTTCGCTCTCGGGCCTCAGGGCCTTGCAGGGCCGCGCCCCTCCTCAGACCCGCCCTCCGCGCTGGCCCCGCCCCGGCCGTCGCGGACCTCGCCCAGTCTTGGGCTCTGACTCCTGGCGCAGGGTCTGGACGGCAGAGCAGCAGTTTTCCTCTCCTACTGCCACTACATTCTCCGAAGCTTCCTAGTTCGCAGGTGCGCGCGCTAACCCGCGGTCATACCCTCCCTCGTGGTCCAGCAGGAGGCGAGCTGGTAGGGGTGGGCAGATGGCAAGGGGAGTCTCAGACGGGGAAGGGTGGGCGTAGGGACCCACGGCCCACTCGGAGCACCTCTTCAATTTATTTAGTTCGCTGTCTCTGGCCACAGGATGGGGAACTGATGGGAGAGGAGACTAAGGAAACAGGTGCAGAGTGTGATGCAACCTGGACCAGGAAAGGAGCAGTAAGGAGGGAGAAGTGGAGACGAGGTCAGACCTTCAGGATGCAGACCCTACAGGACTTCACGTGGGTCCAGGCCCAAGTCTAAACTCTCCAGATGACCTCCAGGGGCATTGAAAATCTGGCCCTGGTTTGTCTTTGCTCCTGTCTCCACTAGTCGGCCCTACAGCAACCATCCAGGGACCTCTAAGGTTCCCAGGGAAATGCATTCTGACACCACAGAGCCTGTGCTCACTTCCCCTTTGCCCAGCCTCCCTTTTCCCTGCTTCCCCCACACTTTAAAGGCCAGCTCATAAGTCACACTTGCCCGTTCCCTATTATCCAAGTATTCACAAAGCCCTCTGTGGACTCATTTTAGCTCTCACATACCCAACTGTGGCTTGTTCCTATTCCTAAATTCCCAGCACAACAACGTGAAAATTGCAAAATCAATGAATACTGTTTTTTCCGGGGGGGGGGGGCGGTGCTATTCGCAGGATTTGTGGGGTCTCAAATCCCAACCAGGGATTGAACCTGGGCCGTGGCAGTGAAAGTATGGAATCCTAACCACTAGGCTACCACAGAACTCCCTCAATGAATACTTTTGAAAAGGGTATGACTGCAGGTCATATATTCTGAGAACACTGGGATAAAAATGGATGTTAATGCAATGAACTTGAGAGCTATCCAGTATGCTCATCTGACATCCCCCCTCAGCTTCTTCCATCATCCATTCTACCCTAGGGATTGAAAGGTGTCTCAACAAATGCTAATTTTATAAATAACAAAAATGTTAATAAGATATAAAACTGTATTTACAATGTAACTTACCTATTTTAAAGATACATGCAATATACCAAAGTGTTGAGAGTCCATCATTAGTCAATAAAATGAGTGCTTATCTTTTTTGTTATCTTTTATAATTGGCATGTTACTTCCACAATAAGAGGAAAACAAACACTAAGTAGGTGTTAACTCATTTATAAGAGCAGAGCATGTCATACCATTAAATTGAAGTCTGTCCTTCTTAAATAACTAGTCAGCATAAATATGGCTGCTTTGTTATATGTTGTGAATACATTTAGATTTTAATGCTTTCCCCACATCCACTCCACCTTAGATAATCTGGGACAGTAATTCCTTATTAATGCCTTTGCCTTAAATAGAAAAAAAATGGATTAAAGAACATATTTATACATAAAAAGCCCCAATTTTATTCCTTTCAAATTGTTTATTTTATAAACAGGCATTGCTATGCAAAGTGAGGTCAGTTGATAAAAACAATGACAATCCACAACAGGTCTAGTTCATGTATCATCACAAAACTGCAGAAATCTTTAAACACAACATCTAATTATTACAACCAGAAGTTGAAGGCATACTGAAGGAATACTTAATATGATGAGGCCTCGGTTTCAAAAAGCTACCAATTCTAGAATGGATTCTATTCTGGAACTGTTTCTTGATTATTTCTTGTTGCATCTCTTTCAGTGTAAAATGGAACCTTTGAAACTCAGGTGTGACATCAACAAAGTCAAGTAGGTAGTCCAAACTCTTTCCTACAGCAGATAACTTAAATTCATCGGCCTCTTCAGCTCCTTTTTGAACAACTTTCTTTGTAATTCCACCTTTTGTTTCTGGGGGGCTACCCTTTTCTTCTTCACCCCCAATGAACCATACCCTATTGTCATCAAGTTTGGTTTCCAACTCCCTACATTTCTCAAGAATTTTTCTATAATCCCCATCTTCTAAGCCTTGAACATCATATTTATGTTCCTTTTTGTAAAGAAGATTTTCCCATGCATTTGCTATCGTTATTTGCTTCACTTCATCCCAACTCTTTGCCCAGTTAAAAACTGCTCTTTTTAGGTTGTAGATTTTAATCTTGGAAACTACTTTTTCTCCTTTTTCTTGTTCATCATCACTTTCTTCAAAAATTACAAGACTTTCCTCAAGTTGCTTCCACCTGTAAAGTCGTTTGCAGCTCAAGATCACGCCTTGATTTATTGGTTGAATCAAGGTTGAAGTGTTATGGGGAAAGAACATGCATTTTATTCGACCATCCTCACTGGTTAGTAATTCAGTAGAAGGGTGAACTGGAGAACTGTCCAGAAGTAACAAGGCCCTGACATCCTCCTCATGGAATCTTAGAACATTAAGTTGGAAGTGCTTGACCTCAGGAACAAAGTTTTGAAAAAACCATTCTGAAAACAATTCTCTGGTGAACCAAACATTTTTACTAGGTTTGTATATCACAGGTAATGTACACATGTCCTCTTTTACACTTTTGGGCAGCTTTGATTTTCCAATAATGATTGACTTCAACTTATGAGTACCATCTGCATTTGCACATAAAAGAGCAGACAATCGTTCTTTGTTTACTTTCCTCCCTGGCAGGCAAATATCTTTTCTGCTTGCCTGAGTATTTTCTGCCATTGACTTCCAAAAGAGGTCAGTCTCATCCCCACTGTACAGCTGAGCACTGACACAATTTCTCTTCTTTGATAAGCATGGACAGTTTTTGTTGAAATGACTCAACATTTTCTGCAGCTGAACTTAGGACTTGTTCCGCACATACTTTTCAGTTCCCAATTGCATGCCTATTTCGAAATCTAAAAAGCCAACCAGTGCTAGCTTTGAAGTCTGTTCGCCCAAAACACTGTGCGAATCTCTCGGCAGCAGCCTGAAGCTCCACACCTCTTACAGGGACACCAGCGGAGCATTTCTGTTGGTACCACATGTAGACGGCGTCATCCACGTCGCCATATTTGGCTCCTGTTGTCCTCTTTCTCTTCTCAGCCCCTACTAATGGGATGTCCTGCTTCAGTACAAAGTCCAAAATCAATTTCTTATTCTTTTTAATGTCATAAAATGTTGACTTACTGATTCCAAATTCATCCATTACGCTTTTGAGAGATCTTCCAGCTTCAATCTTACTTAGAACCTTCATTTTCTCCTCCAAATTCAGTATTGTATATTTCCCTCTCTTATTCATACTGAATTTGGTTTCAAACAATCAATGGGTAAAAAGAAAGAAGTCCTTACTTAATTAGAAAAAAAAAAAAAAACACCCATCCCCTCCAAAAACTAGCACAAACTCCCAGAAGGCACAGGCATTTATACTGAAGGGTACACATGTCCCTAAAAGGGATAAAGGCTCATGTAGTGCTGGTCTAGAGGTAAAGGTCTGAACTCAGAGTTACCACTGCCAAGGTCCTGTCTAGCTGTTGCTATTGCAAGACATGGATGATCAGTCTTCAGAACCCTACTTCTGAATGCTGCTTCTCTTCCTCTCTCCTTACAGCAGCACCAGTCAGGAATAACAGGAATACCTGCATACTCTCCCTTGCTGAATATAGGAAAAGACACAAAAGGAAAAGGTGAGATGTACTCACAAGAACAGACTCAGGTAAGCTAAATCTCAATAAAAAGTAGTGCTTCAGAAAGGAGTATGAAAGCCTCAAAGGCAAGGACAGAATAATATTGTATAACAGATGCAGTGTGGCTTCTCCTCTCCTGAAACAAGCTGATTTTCCTTGCTGCCATAAAGGAAAGCACTAATCATATTGCTCTGCCTTTAGTGTTCACTGGGTAGCAGTCCATCCACCTGGATAAAGACTTTAAGCCACCCTGACAGTGAGATGTCTACAGAGTTGGAATTCAGGAATAGTATAGTATCTTTAGGTGAAGAAAAAAGTCAGTAGGTTCTGTTGTCCATATGAATGAAATCCAACTTTTACTGCATTCAATACAGCATTTCCAAAGACCAGGCTTTAACTTGAGTGTTTCTTATGTTTACCAAGGTAATCTGTTAAGTTTATAAATAATGTATGTTATTGGCACTTTTCCACTCTCAGATATTCTTCCTTGTGTACATTTTGTGTATTTTCAAGTGTTATTTATAACTAAAATTGTTCCATATTTGGGATATTATCAAGTTTCAGCATCATGGCAGTTCTTAGAGATGAGCTCAAAAGTTTTATAAAAACTTTTACAAAAGTTAAAAATTATTTAAAAGGTTTGTCCTTGTGATTGTTTTCCTAAATTTACATTGAGTGTTCAGTAACATGTTTTCTCCATTTGAGATTTTATTTGATTTCTCTTCAGCATAGATTTTACTTAATTTGACCCAAGACTCAATTTTTCCACTACTTGAAGAAATTTAAATGGTTTCTCTGTTGATGTATTGATGATTCTTATCTCTATTTCCCATAAATCCTTCTATTGGCAAACTCTTCTATAGCTCTACACCCTCAAATATTCCTTTTAAGTCCTCCTGGTGTTGCCCAAAGCCATTCATTTCATGTCTTTAGAAATGTCCTACTCTAGGTTAATTTCATGGTTCTCCTTCCAGATACACAACATCATGGGAAGTAACAAAACTGCCACTTTTATCCATTCCAGGTGCTATGAAGAAAGAAAAGTATGTCAGAGAAATGAGAAAAATGATTGGTATTTCAGTTATTTTTCTTCTCTTTTAGGGCAAAGCCTGACTGACTTTCATTCATTTCTTGATTACACAGGATTCTCAAAAGCCTCTCACCTAGAAGAACCTAGACCATTAGTTTTCCTCTAACATTTGTTGCAAGAAATGTCAACCGCTTTAGAGTACTAAGAGGCTCATGAAAGAATATAAAAATGAATAGGGTGTGAAGCCAATGACAGGATAAGCTCAACCAACCTTCTAAAAAAGGCAGCTCTAACAAAGGCAATTACTATTATAAACCAAAAAAGGAAAGAGCTGTTTGTTAGCCAACAGCAGCACCATTAAACCCAGCCAGTCACCCAGCAAAAACATTCAGCCTGCTATGGCAATTGTATGGTATCTCAGAATAAACTTCATGCTTTCATTGCTTTCCAGCTGTACATTCATCATTTCTCAAATTGTGTCCAGGCAGAGAAAGGTAATGTCAAACGAAAAGATTTTCAGGGGACTTTAGTGGGTTCCTCAGCAAGAATAAGGAATTGTGGCCCTTATTATCCTTAACATTCAAACAACAGTCATCAGGGGCCCTCATTCACATCTCAGCATTTTGTGCCTTGTTTCCTTTTCTTCTTTTCAGAGGGTCTCTTTTCCCACTTTCTTCTCCCTGTGTTCACTAACCAGCTCCCTACCCATGTTATGAATCAAGTCTGCCAGTGACACTCAGGGTCACAGCTGGCAGAGCTTCATTTATTCAGTTTAACAAATTCCAATTTATGCTCAGTTGGTCCAGATGATGAGGATCTCAATGCTCTGAGCTACATGTGGCAGACTTATTGCCCACTGGTTCTGAGAGACTGGAAACGAACTTTTTTTTTTGGCCATGCTGCATGGTTTGTGGGATCTTAGTTACCTGACCAGGGACTGAACCCGTGACCCCAACAGTGGAAGCAAGGAGCCCTAACCCACTGGACTGCCAGGAAATTGCTAGCAGATACTTACTATTATCACCTCTGTTTAATCCTTTTCTCTCACTCAAAAAGGATCAAGATCTATGCCTTGGAGTGTAACACCAGTCTACCAAAAAGCAAAAATAGCATAATGACCTGGTAATGGTCTCTTATTTTTGTTCCCACCTTAAACTTGGCTCTAGATGAGCTGCCCTGGAAAGAACCTCCTTCAAAAACCCTCAAATGATACTCTTTATTACTTTATTTATTTTATTAAATGCAATCTCTTCACTTCCATTCCAGGCTCCATAGTAGAACTACAAGAACTCATTTTCTAACTTTTACTCTAAATATACCCCAATTACATTGTTAAAAAAAAAAAAACAACAACTAAAGATTTTCCAACATGCTCATCTCTGAAGCTTTCAAGACTGCTCTTACCTTTCCCCCTGCCTAAAATATGGCTCCACTCTCTGCTGCAGGGCAAATCCCTCAAGGACTTCTGTAACTTTTCCTTACTCCAACAACTTTCACTTCCTTGGAACTCCTACAGCGTTCAGCTTATGTGTTACTCTTTCCTACCTGTGTTACCGATATTTGTGAAATTGCCTCAATCCTTTCCCCAGATTTCTTGAATCAAAGGCACCCTCCTACCGACTCTGTAACACTGGCTAAACGTGGTATACTTGCTAAGTATTCCCTTGACTAGACTAGGCTGATACTGTGAAAACATTGACAATTGAAAGCAGACAACCTGAAATACTCAGATTCCTATAAATGTGACTCAGTATTTATGAAATGCCTACATTACCTAGGAAACTATAAGACACAAAGTAAAGAAGGTCCCCATCCTCCGGGGAGTGCGCTGTGGTGGAAAAAACAGAAGACAGGAGAAAGGGACCCTAAATTCCACTGGAACACCCACCACTGGTGAATTACCTGACCATGAACAAGTCACTCCTTAGCTCTCAATTCTCTGTCAAGGAGCTCTATGAAAGGAAACTACCGCACAAGGAAAAACCTACCTCACAAGAAAAAACAGAATTGTGTGACCACGCACGCCCAGAAACGGGTACACACCCCCAGGGGCCGTTGATCCTGACTGGGACAAAGCGGGCTCGTACTGGAGGAGATGCGACGAGCCCCGGGACCGCAGCTCGGACACCGCCCGCTAAGCCGGGGGAAGGCCAGGGGCCCCACGCGCGGAAGGGGACGGCGACCCTCAAGGACGGATCCGGGTCACTAGGCTCCGCCGGCAGCCCGAACGCGACACAGGGACGACCTGGACGCACGGACCTCACAGAGCTGGGACGAGAGACAGCGACACCCGGGCGTCGAGTCGCGCGCTGGGCCCTCTAGGCTGGACGGACTTGGAGACTCGGCGGTCGGTAACCCTTTCTTGCTGCCAGGGCTGAATTTTGAGCCGAAGGAGGTAGAGTACCGAGGCCTGGAACCGCAGCGTTAGCGCCCCAAGCGGGGCTGCCAGGGCTCCTCCCCGGAAGTGCGTCCCTTCGACTTCCGGTTGGAGTGCTGATCTTGGCGCCAGGCGGACAGCAGCTGAGGTAGAGGGTCTGGGTGGGTCTAAGTGGATCCAGGCTTGCGCCCCGGGACCCGCCTCTGAGTGGCGTGGACCTGGGGTTGTGCTCCTTAGAGCGGCGGTTAGACGCTTGGCGGCTTGCGTTTGAACTCCGGCAAGAGGGAATGGCTTCTACGAAGCCAGGCTGTCTGAGGTAACCTGGAAGCGGCTTCCCCCTCGGCGCCGGCTCCGCAGCCGCCGAGAGACGCCTGTCACTGCTCGTGGCTGCTGTAAGGCAGCCGGGGGCTTTTCGGAGCCGGTCGGCCAGACTACCCCGGGCGAGGCCCGACGTCAGGCTCCTGAGGCCTTTGCGCGGGTGGCGCCCGGGCCCGCGCGGCTGAGACCCGCTCGGACACTGCCAGCAGGCCCAGTGCTCGCGGACGCGCCGAGTCGTGTCTACTTTCCCGCCTCCGCCGGCGTTTCCATTACTGGCTGATGTGACCGCGGGAGAAACGAGAGTCCTAGCCTCAGAGATCAGCCTCTGTGATGGAAAAGTTCGTTAAGTGTCCCCCGTGTACCCTGAACCGAGTGGGCATAGGGAGCCGGCCTTTTGTAGATACCGCGGCTTCCTGGGCAGAATTTCTGTGCCATTTCTGATGGGTCACCTCAGGGAAAGTGAGATTCACGAGGCCTCGCTCAGAGATCTAAATGACCCTTGGAAAAGCTGAAAGCAATCATCACCAACGCAAATGCACTCCTTTTTTATCTGCTTGACATTTGGATAAACATTTTGTGAACAAGGATCACCTGTAATTTTTCCTAGATCAAATTCAAAATACACATATAAATCTTCTGCATAGGTTTCTTTATACATCTTGCATGCCAAGATGAATGTTGGTCAGTTAGTTGATTTCTTGTGGGGAGCTTTTTTTTTTTCACATACCTTGGGGAGTGTGAGATCTGAATTCTCTGACCAGGGATCAAACCTTTGCCCCTACACTGCAAGTGCTGATTCTTAGTCCCTGGACCCCCAGGAGAGTCCCTTGGGAGATGCTTTTTTCAAGAAAATAAGGCTCCAGTTTTCCTAATTACTTTCCTTCTACTCTGGTCTCATAGTTTCAGCTCTCCTGGCAGTAATCACAATGGAAAGTAGCACCTCAAATGGTCCAGGAAGTGAAGGTTTCCAGCTCAAGAGGATGAAGGGTAATACAAGTGTACCCACTTCCCAAAGACAGAAGACTAGGATGATATGTTAACATTTTAAGAGAAACTCAGAATATTCTCCTAATCTTTCCTTGACGTGGAGAGGATGGCATAAGAAGTGCATGATTTAAACATTTGGGTAATCCCCAAACTCATGGGAGCCAGTGGGTACTAGGTTTTTCACCTGCTACCCTTTCCTGATTTTTTTTTTTTTTTTGAGAAGAAGTGACTTATTGGAATTTGTCTTTAATAAACTGTGCTGTATTCAGTTGGTTAATAGAAAAGGAGAAAAACACAGGCTTGGCAGCTGATTTTTAAAGTTCGTTTTGCTCATAATAAGTAGCAAGTAATAAAGTTCATGTGACAATATCTTACTGACATGAGCTTGTTTCTGCTCTCAGTGCCTTAGGAAGAAGATCCTTTTATTGATTTCATTCCAAACCAGATCGGGCCTCAGTTCTCAGAGGTAGCCGCTGGTGGGGTGTCTAATACAGGAGCAGAATTGTTTCTGGAGAAGAATGATGACAGTAGATCTGGAGGTGGCTGAGTTCTTGAACCCTCAGATCAGAGCTCTTTGGGAGACCAAGGGACCTGTGGCAGAGAACGCCAGTCAGCATAAGAAACATGCCCCACAGATGGACAGTCTCAGTCATGAGAGGTCTCACCAGCACTTCCGGAACTTCCTCTATGATGAAGCAGCTGGACCCCGGAAGGTAGTTGACCAGCTTCAAGAATTATGCCGTCGGTGGCTGAGGCCAGAGATTCATTCAAAAGAGCAGATCTTGGAACTTGTGGTGCTAGAGCAGTTCCTGACCATTCTGCCCAGGGACACCCAGACTCTCATAAAGAAGCACCATCCACAGAGCATCGAGGAGGCTGTGGTCCTGGTAGAACACTTGCAGAGGGAAACTGGCCAAACGAGGAATGGGGTGAGGAGAAAGATTCTTGATGTGCAGTGAAATAGGGTGAAGGTGGATGTATTGGGGCAGTTAATTGGGAAATAAGATGAAATATGTCACTATTCTGTTGTTTCTGTAGTACTTGTTCTATTGTTTCTGTGAAGCAGGAACTGAAAGCACAGACCTATAGCCATAGTCAGCCCATAGGACTCAGAGATCCTGGCAGAGACTTCCCTGGCCTTAGGGACAGAGTTGAGTTTTGCTCTCTTTGGAGCCAGGGTATGTTGAGGGTAACGAGTCTAGTCTGGCTTGGCCAAGGAGTTAAACCTCAAATTCTTAGAAACAAACAAAAGGCACTAAGGACCTGGAGAGTTCAGGGCAGATCAGATAAGAAAGGACTCTGAGAGACCAAAAGAGAACAAAGATATGACAGAGAAGAAACAAATCAAACAACTAGGGGACGACTGCCCAGGAAGGGGAAAAAGTAGAAAAAACACAGGGAAAGAAAGATTTGGAAATCCCAGCAGAGTAGCTGAGAGAAGAAAGACCCTGTCCTTTGTACCATAGGCAAGAGCCTCCACTGCCCTCTTTCAGTGGTGGTTCCTGGCTCTGCTCTGAGTGGGGATCCAGGACATGCCCTTGGGCAGGTGACAGCTCACCAGCTGGCCTCAGGCCCACTGTGAATACCGGGAGGGCACATGTTTGTCAAAATTATTTGAACATAGGTCAGAGCTATGGCTCTTTTCTCCCACTTTTTCCCTCCATTTCATCCCCATTGTCTATGAGAATCTTCCCTGACCATGTGGAAAATCTGGTTGACAGGACAACTTTTAAATTCAATTCCTTAATCTTTTGAGAGAATTAGAAGACAGGAAACCACTAAGGCAAGGATCTAAGTTGAGAAGGCCTATCAAGGCAGCACGAGAACAGGTGGCCTGTGCAGCCCTGTTAGTGGGCCAAGAGCTGGCAGTAACCACACCTTTTTCTGGTTTCTCCCAATTTTCCCATGTTTTATGGATAGTTCTTGTGGAAAATTGGTGGCTGGTATCTCTAGGTCTTTGTGTCATTTCCTTCAGTGTCTCCCTCTTTCCCCACAGTCTGCACTCTCTGCTTTTTCCCTCCCTCTCCCATCAAGCCCAAACCAAAAGTCAGTTCTGTGGTAACAAGTATGGGGATTATTTCTAGGTTTCAGTCCGGGAGCTGGGAAAGGAGGCAGTGCTCTTGGGAGAAGCAGCAGAGGCCCCAGGCTTCCAGCTGAAGCCAGCAGAGTCCCAGCCAGTGGGCATGTCCCGGGAGGAAGAATTTTGGAATATACACCAGGGTCTACAAGAGCCACTGAGCAGGAATACCCACAAAGAACCTGTGTCTGTATGTGAGAAGGGTAAGGAGCTTCATGTTACTTTTCTTCTCCTGGGAGGTGGGATATAATTTAAGCCAGAATGTGTGAGCACTTTCTGGTTACCCTGCCCTGTGAATCTACTAATGCAGCTACATTAGCCCCCCAGGTGGTGGTAGAATAGGTCATGTGGGGTTGAGGGTGGGGGTTGGCCTAAGATACAGAAATCTCCAAACCATAGAACCCTGATAATAACATCAGCAATTGTTTTTAAAAAAATAAAGATGATCTGGCCCACCTCATCTTGAAAATACAGAAGAAATCTGGATCAGAATGTGTGGTTAATAACTGAATGTTAGTAATAGAATGTGTATACTACTGTGTACCAAGGAAAAAGTAATAAATGATTTAAAAACTATCTCCTACTGTACACTGGAGTCCCTGAGTATTTCATTTGCAAATATGTTTAAATTTTGCCAAGGTGAACAATTTATGTCATCAGAGGAAAATAATAAAAAGAATTTTCTTTTGTTAATTTTGCTTATGGAAACTGGGGCACCTGATTTAGAGGCTGGTAGATACTTGGTTCTCATTAACAAGGAGAAAGCCATTTCTGGGCACCATATGCTTATAAAGGCATCTCATCAATTCTGAAAAAATCGGGGTTTTCTATCTTTTAAAATTGACCATAGGGTATTAGAAACATAAGCAAGAAATATTTACTATGGCTCAATTTCACCCACAGTGTTGCCTGCTCACCGGATCCTAGCCTTTCCTGAGCAGACAGACACCAAAGACTGGACAGTGGCACCTGAGCTTGTCTTGCCTGAGTCTCAGGTGAGCTGTGCTTTCCAGATTCTTGGGCTACCTCTCCCTCCCATGACCCACCCTGCCCAGCAGATGCTCAGAGGACTTAACCCAGATTTTCCCAGGACTTTGGGCATCTGTTTGCTGATCCCTTGCCTACTTCCTTTCTACCATCTCACTTAAAAATAATTCATGTGCTGTTAGTTCCTTTAGTGACTGGCTTACCATGCAGTTCATAGCTCAGAAGGTTGGGCTGCTTTTGAAGTGGCAAGTACCTGGCTGAAGTTCATTCTCTTCTTTAGAGCTTGTTGACATTTGAAGAAGTGGCCATGTATTTTTCCCAGGAAGAATGGGAGTTACTGGATCCCACTCAGAAGGCCCTCTACAATGATGTAATGCAAGAAAACTATGAGACTGTCATCTCTCTAGGTAAAGTTTCTTTTTCCCCTTCCCTTTGCACAGCGGTGGACTAATCTGTCCTGTTTTGGGGGGTACTGAGAATGCACCCTTGTGAGAGAGTCTGTTCTAGTAGCTGTCTGGTTCTCAACTAGACGATGTGGGCAGGGAAAAGGTACACCAGATCACCAGCAAGCTTTTAACACCTGTACATGCTTATTCCTTATCCTCAATCTTGATCCTTCTCTTTTTCCCTCAGAATTGCTCTTCTCTAATCTTTCCTTCACCCAGTATTTTAGGCTAGAAAACTTGTGGTCATCCTTTGCACCAATCTAGTCCAACCCCCATAGTACTAATGCATCACTGGTTCTCTTGGCTCCACCTTATCGTGTGGCCTGAATCCAACCAAGTCTCAGTCTCTTGTGCTTTAGCATTGTGTTGTAAGCAGTGGCAGTCTCTAATAAGGTCCACCTCCATACTTGGCACCCCCTACCAGCATTCCTCCCTATCTGCAGTCTGTTCTCCACACAGCAGCCAGAATCCTTTAAAAAAACAGTTCATATCAGCACACGGCTCAACATCAAAACCTTACTGTGATTTTTCACACATTCAAAATAAATCTGAACTGGTTATAGAGTCACCCAGGAACCCCCAAGTTCTGGCCTTTCTTCACTTTCCTCCCCTTGTCTGCCACTCCTGCCCTACTCAGTCCTCTTTAGCTATACTGATCTTCTTGCTGTTTCTTGAACTCACCAAGCTCATTTTGACCTTCGGATTTTCTGTACCTGGCACACTGGACTCAATACTGCATTGTACAACACCTCTAATTTTTGTCCAACTCTGAAGAATTCATGTCATGTAAAGAAAAAGACAAGATTTCCTTTTCTTCACTTGTGAAAACTGAAGAGAGTCAATTGGGAAACATGTCTTAGGGGCTAGTAGATGCTTGTTTAAAATGAGATAGCTACTTCTCAGTACCATGTAACACTTGTAAAGTTGTTCCATCTCAACTGAAAGAATCAGGATCTTCTATACATTTGAGTTGAGTCTAGGATGTTCAAAGACGGGAGGGAGAGAAATTTTCTTGTTCTTCCACAGCTGTGCCTGCTCACCAGCTCCTAGCCTTTACTGAGCAGACAAACATCAGTGAGTGGACAGTGGCACCTGAGCTTATTCTGCCTGAGTCCCAGGTGAGCTGTGCTTTCCAGCTTCTTAGGGCTGCCTCTCCCTGCTGCCAATGACCTGCTCTGCCCAGCAGGTACTCAGAGATGTGTTAACCCAGATGTTCGCCCTGGGGAACTGAGTACTTCCTGGGCTATTTGCTGATCCCTTGCCTACTTTCTTTAAAGTAAGTAGACATCTCACTTTAAAATAATTCGTGTGCTATTAGTTCCTTTAGTGACTGGCTTAGCTTGTAGTTCATGGCTTAGAAGATTGGGTTGCTTCTGTAGTGGCAAGTACTGAGCTGAAGCCCGTTCTTTTCTTTAGAGCTTGTTGACATTTGAAGAAGTGGCCATGTATTTTTCCCAGGAAGAATGGGAGTTACTGGGTCCCACTCAGAAGGCCCTCTACAATGATGTAATGCAAGAAAACTATGAGACTGTCATCTCTCTAGGTAAAGTTTCTCCCCTTCACTTTGCATAGGAGTGGACTAAACTCCTGTTGTTGGCATACTGAGAATGCACCCTTGTGAGAGAGTCTCTGTTGTAGTAGCTGACTGGTTCTCAACTAGATGATGTGGGCAGGTAAGAGGTACACCAGATCACCAGGGAGCTTTTCCCCGGTACACATTCCTTATATTGTTGAAATTCTTGATCTCTTCTTCTGTCTAAACTTACCCTTACATCTTTTTCATATCTGTAAAAGGCATCCCCATTCATCTGCTTGCTCAGAGCAAGCAATGTCCAGTCATCCTTTACCTTGATCTTGCCATAATACCCCACTAAGTCTAGCACTCTTGGTTCCACCTCACAGTGTAGCCCGAGTGTCATGTTGCAGCCTCTTGTACTCATAGCATCCTGGTCTCAGGTAGCAGCATCTCTATCGAGGTTCACCTTAGTACTTTCTTCCTGGCACCCACTGCCTGCCCTCTCACAGTCTGTTTCCTATGTCACAGCCAGAGTCTTTTAAAAACCTGACCAGATCATAATATTTTCTGCTTCAAACCTTACAATAACTTCTCATAACACTCAGAATAAATCCAGGTTCCTTACCAAGACCAAGGACCGTCCAAGGTCTGGCCCTTCCTCACCAACCTGCTGTCATCTGCCGCTTGTGCCCTTGCTCTGGGCTCTCTGGTCACATCATGGACTTGATGTGCTAATTTCTTCCTCCATTTCTGCCTCATGACAAAATCCTCATTTTAGGGTTCTGCTCAGATATTACTTTCTTAAGATTTTTTATATAACTTTGTATCTCAAGTAGCTTCACAGAAGCAGAATCTTAAAATGTTCTCTTACTCTCCCTTAATTTTCTTCAAAACATTTATCACTTCCTGACATTTTATTTGCTTGTCTGTTGATGTTAGATTGTTTCACTCTGCAGGAGAACATAAGCTTAGTGAGATGAGGGGACTTGGTTTATTTAGCAGTATGTCCCTGGCACATAGAGGGTGCCTGGTGCATGATAGCTACTCACTGCATATTTACGGAATGACTGAGTGATGAATACTTTCCATACTTGGCAGTAAGATTTTGAGAAAGTCCACTAAGTAATTCTTGTCTGTTTCCTCCACCTGGTTGTGAACCAGTGAGCTATGGGAGTGGTAGAAATCTTTTTAGTCCAGTGTCTGGTGCTTGAGAATTAAATAAAAAGTTAGTTTTATTTAGTTATTTTATTTAACTTTTACAAAATAAAAGTTAGTAATGATGGCATGTATCATTTATGCCTGATACCCCACCGACTGACCTTTGCATTGACTCCCCTGAACCTGGACTTATCCAGTTTAAGTCTTCCTGAATAGTTAATAGGACTAGTGTGTGTATTTCTTGCAGCCTTTGCAGTTTGGTTCTACCTTAGTAGAATGTGGGATATTCTTGGTAGCAGAAGATGGGGATCATGCACTGCATTCCCCTGCCCTATATCTTTTTCACTCGTCCAGCTCAAGTTTATTTCTCAGTCTCCACTTTGCATATCCATCCACAAATGAAGTATGTTATAAACCTGATATGAGATTGTGTTATAAACTATTCAAGCATCCTTTGCTATTCCTGAAATAGAATGAAATTAGTGAACTGTTGTTAAGTTACCAGTCTTTGACCTCAATTTTTCTGTTTCATAGCATTATTTGTGCTCCCCAAACCTAAAGTGATCTCCTGTCTAGAGCAAGGAGACGAGCCATGGATTCAAAGACCCCTGGAGTTCAAGGACAGTTCTGAAGAGCTGCCTACAGGTAAGTAGACCATGGGAAGAAGGGAAATGTGCCATGATAGGAATCTTTGCAAGGGTTTCACATTTTACAGTTCTGCTTATCTGTTTTTTAAAAAATTAGTGTTTGTCCAGTTTTTCTCTTCATTTACTGTGGCTTTCTTGCTCTGACGTATAGTAAGCTGTTTCTCACGTTTATTCCAGCAGGGCTGAAGCTTAAAAATGACACTGAAAATATTCAGTCTCTATGTCTTTCTGACTTAGAAATACAAGCACCAGTAGCTATAGCATCAAGAAAGGCCCGATTGAAAGTTCCCCAGAAAACAACTGGCAAAGAAAATCATGGTGATGTGCATAGAGTGGGGAAATTGCACCGAGATGTTCCGATGAAGAAAAAAAAGAAACTTTCAACCTGGAAACAAGAGCTGCTGAAACTTATGGATCTTCAGAAGAAAGAACGTGCAGCAGAGAGGCCTTTTAAATGCCAGGAATGTGGGAAAAGCTTCAGAGTTAGCTCTGACCTCATTAAGCACCAGAGAGTTCACACAGAAGAGAAACCATATAAATGTCAACAATGTGATAAGAGGTTTAGGTGGAGTTCAGATCTTAATAAGCACTTAACAACACACCAAGGAATAAAACCATATAAATGCTCATGGTGTGGGAAAGGCTTCAGTCAAAAGACAAATCTCCACACACACCAAAGAACTCACACTGGAGAGAAGCCCTTTACTTGTCATGAGTGTGGAAAAAAATTCAATCAAAATTGCCACCTTATTAAACATCGGAGAACTCACACAGGTGAGCAGCCTTACACTTGTAGCACATGCAGGAGAAACTTCAGCAGACGCTCAAGCCTTCTTAGACACCAGAAACTCCACCAGTAAAGGGAAGTTTGTTCGGTGTCCTCAGTCTGAAGAAATTTTATCAAGTGGAGCTTGACTTTAAAGTTGAGAAAAATACAAAATTATGAAGCATGAAGAATTTTTCATCAGGAAACTTTGGGATATAAACATGTTTCATTGAAAGAATCAAGATCGACTCTTTAAAGGATTTGTTAGTAGTTGCACTACTTGCTGTTTTTACTAAAAGCTTCCATTCCATAGCAGGAGAGATGTTCTAAGAACATTCTGAGTAAAGTGAAAAGCTGTTTGGGGACTGTATATAGCAAAACAGCAAATTTAGCTTTGTGTACCAAATGCAGCTATGAAATAGTCTTCTTTGGCCACAGAGGTAAATATTGTTGGTTTGCATTGATTTCCCAAGGCACTCAATATGATGGAAACATTTGTATTATAGCATGGTCTTCCAAAACAAAAAGCAATAATATGCATGTTTAGTTGCATACCATTGTCTTCCAGTTTTGCCAGTTTCAGTAATCTCATGGGCAGAAATGAATTCTAATGTAAAATTTTTGAAGAACTAAATTGGATTTTCTTAACTGTCCCATCATTGGGCGCTATTCACAAATTTGGACATTGAGTTCCTTGTTTAACTTTTCAGCAAATTCAGCTCTTGAATCCTATTAGTACAATTTTTACTCTGATGAAATATTTTCTTCAGCATATCGATTCTGTCCAGAAGAGCTAATCACTATTTTATGCCTCTTGAAAAGGGAGAGCACCTCTAAGAAGGAGATAAAGTGAAAACAGGTTGGAATCTTTAGCCATGTAAAGAAGAACTTTCTGCAGTAAAAGAAACTAGACTGTTTATATCACAATATCAATAGGATAAAACAGCCATGAAAATGAGCACTTTTTTTCAAGGTCTAAATGGAAATTAATGGGAATTCAGGATCATCTTCTCAGGTTTTTATCTGTTTGCATTTTAATTTGGTTTTTGTTTGTTGTTAAGAACAAGGAGAGAGTTACATTTGTCTGGGAACTAGAGTGTTTTCTGCACCAGGATCTTGTGGCTCCCTGAACATGTTATTCTGACCAGGATCTTGTGGCTCCCTGAACATGTTATTCTGGGAATCCAGTGAGCTGGAGACCAAGTTCCCAAAAGGGGAGCTAATGCTGGGTGGTAGGCAAGGATGGACAAATGCACCCCTACATTAGTTAACTTACACTGTAACTGTTAAGCAGGCAAGGGCATCCTACTTCTGTTTTCTCCATCCTTTCAGGTAACAGCCTTAGGTTACAAATTTGATAGACTGTTAGAAATCTCCTTAGGTTGTGAGTTTTCTTGTAACTCCCCCTTTTATCTGCTCAGTGATGCAGATATGTTCCTGGTAGAGCATCTAGGTATAATCAGGAAGGGAGTTAAATTATCTCTTCCAAATCTCTGACTTTATAAATTAAGGAAGTTAGGCTTAAAGAGATCCAGAGGCTTGTTACATCCACATAGTTAGTGAGTCTGTTGGCTGTCACTTAGCTGCATCAGTCAGGCCTGAAAGCAGGATCAGCTGGACTGATCTATATGTTGTTCCTGTCCAACCAGCCTGGATGATATTGTTTCTAGCTAGTTTCTTGATTGGTTACTGAAACATTCTTAAATCTCCATTTTCTCTGTGAAATAGAGATAATGCTTAACTCAGGGTTCTCTGGGGATTAGAGGGATTGATGAAGGAAAAGCACCTGATGATCTAACTGATAGTGGGGTCTCAGACACTGTACACATCCTTCTCTTTCCTCTGATCCACAGTGGTGTGTTGGGTAGACTGAGCACACTGAAGGAGCAGATCCATTTGTGGCTGTTACAGCTTCTTCCAGGAGCTGAGCACTCATGGTGGTTTGCTCAGTTGATTTGTTCCTTGGCTTCAGTGCTTTATGGTGTAAGTCACCTGATCTGTTGGTGTGTCTCTCAGCAGGATTTCATTATCTTCCCTAAGATGAACTCTAGCAAGTATTATTTCCTAAGCGCAGCTAGCTCTGCAGCTCTGGTCTGTATGGATCTTACTGAACATCCTTGGTCTTAAACCCCTGGGACTCTTGTCTCTTCTCCCAATATATACAGGTTTGGATTTCTTGCTGTTGCTACATTTGTTCATTCAAGTTAATGAAATCCTGTTATGTGCCTAGGTACTCTTCTAAAGTAAGGATACAGTAGTGGACAAGGATACAAAATGCATATCCTCATGGACCTTGTATTCTAGTGAACAATAAGAAGGGAATGGTTAGATGTTTTTGCTTCTTGCAGTTAGGGTCCAGAGATAGTTTTGAGCAATGGGTTGTGTGCAGAGATCTCACTTCTTGGCTGAATCATTTATTTGTTGGTGTAGGACTCTAATGCTATCTTTTCCTGCCTCAGCCATGTAAGCACATAGAAAGAGGAGACAAAATTCAGAACAGTCTGGAATGCCAAGCACCCAACACTGGGGAGCAGTACCTGTTCTGGAGAGTTCCTTAGACCTGTAATGGACTTTGTAGGAAGGATTAATAAACTTTTGTTGTGTTAAATCACTAGGATGTTGGTGCTATGTGTTTCTGCAACATAACCTGGCCTGTCTTGTTGGAAACATTAGAACAGATCCAGCACTTGCTGGATGGCATATGTAACCCAGTAGATGTTGACAGTCTTCTTGAAACAGGAGAAATGTGAGCCTTAGAATGAAGCCAACACCGCAGCAGACAGAGCAGGGTGATAAATACTCAGGTTTTAGAGACACCATTGAGCTGTAGGATCAAGCATCGCCTGACACCTAGAATTGCACTGGACTTTTGAGCTACATAAATCTATACATTTCTTATTATTTAAGCCAGTGTGATTGGCACTTCTGTTCATTGTAACTGAAATAATTCTAATATATAGAGCAATAACTGATTTAAGATAATATATGTAGGAGAGGAACAGTGTTCTTATATATATACCTATTTAATTCTTTCGTTATGGAAATTATCAAAATATCTAAAGTAGAGAAAATAATATGACCTTTATATAGACTTTAAAAATTTTGCCAGTTTTTACATTTACCCACTCCATTGGTTTTTTTTGTTATTATTTTGTTTGGGGTGGGTGGGTTTTGGAATATTTGAATATTTTGTTTTGGAATATTTGAAGCCAGTCTCAAACATTATGACATTTCATGTATAAATAGTTTCTTTGTTAGAGATAAAGAATCCTTGACAGTCTCTGCCCTAATCCGTCTATGAGAAAGAATTCGCATTCAACAGAGGCTGTCTCCACATGGCACAAGCTTAACTGAGAATGCGGGAGCTGCCTTTTCCTCTCTCAGAGGGCTACCAGAACTTGACCAACAGCTTCTCAATATGACTCTGTAAGAGGACCCTCTTGGTCTTCTCCACACCCCACTGTATTCATTTATAAGAACCAACAGGCAGCCCTAATGCCTCATAATAAGGGTGGTCCACAAGGAATAACTAGATCCCTGTAGTGATCACTTGAGCAACTTATTAAGAGTTGAAACTTCATAATCAACTGCTAACTTTTAACAAGCCCCAGTGTGATTTACTCATTAAGAGTTCAGCAGTAATAGTTAATTGTTGGTTTCCTAGAAAAAGAACAACATCATAATGGTAATTACTCTAACATTTTCATGTGGGACATTTACCCTGAAGCTCAAAAAGTGCCCTCACTTACCTACTTTTCATTGGTTTTCATTCTTTTTTTCTTGAAATAATGTGTAAACTAATGCTAAAAATACTATAGTAAAAATACTTTTTACTATAATTTGTAATCCACTTCCTTCTAAGCATTCCTGTTTGATTGTATTTTTTACAATTAGCATTTACCATCACATTTCAGTAACTGCTAAGATGAAAAGTGAAGTGGATATTTAATATTCCTATTCTAGTTTCTTCCTTATTTTGTACCATATGTTCTCTTAATGAAGTTTCTTTCCTTTCCGTGGTTGATGTCCACTTGTTCCCTTGATCCTCTTTCTGGTGTTATTCTAAGGTTATTATTTGTGTTTTAGCAGTCAGTGTTCTAATAGTCAAGAAGTGTGGTGCAAGCTACTTTGACAGATCCCTTCATGACCAGTTCAACTTACTTTATAACTATTGACTTAATCAACAAAGTGTTTTTTGAAACCAGTCCTGGTGGGTTTATCAACTTTAATTCCCAAATTGATGTGTTGACCATGCTGCCAAAAACTGGTTCTGTCTTTATCTCGGCCTATGGATGTTTGCTCCCTAAAACTGTTGGAGATATATGTACTGTGAATGTTCATTTATTTATTCAACATCGGATATTGATGTGTTTATGAACATTTTTGGTTTTGCATTTTTGCTTCTAAAGAATGCTGGATTGGGGATAAAGTGGGCATTCTTTAGGCTCCTTCTCCATGGTTTAAACAATTTGTATAATATTTGTTGTATTCATTTGTTTGGCACTTTGGCTTTCCATGGTCAGTTTCCCACTCTGTCTTACCTTTAAGACCAACCACAGCTTCCCAAAAACAGAATAGGAAAAACACAACTCTGCTGTCTTACATACCTTAATGTTGTTATTGTTGTTTTTTTAATGTGGTTGGGTTGATTGAAGCTCTTTACATTTTGAGAGTGGATTTGCACTATTTGGAGAGCATCTCCAATAATTTTTAAGGAAATATTAAAAGTACAGACATAAGTAGAACATTAGAGCAGAGATAAGAAATATAGATACATTCTCAGTAAGTCATGAAAACAGAAAGCCAACTCCTATGAAAAGTTGGTCACTTTAGTATATCAGCAATTATATCCTACTTGCCAAAAGAGTATTTTTAAAGCTTGTGTCAAGTTTTTATAACTACAAACCCCCAAATGATTAGAAATATCATCTTGGGAAGCATTACCTGACACTAAAGAAACTCAGTAGTAGACAGATTATTATTGAAGAATTTGAGTAGACATTTCTCACAATAAGATATACAACTGGCCAGTCAGCATATAAACAGGCATTCAACATCATTAGCCTTCAGGGAAATTCAAATCAAAATCACACTGAGTGAGTTCCCTGGCCGTTCAGTGGTTAAGGCTCTATGCTGTCTACCAAGGGCCCAGGTTTGATCCTTAATTGGAAAAATAAAATCTCACAATTTGCCAAAGAAAAGATTGAGATACCACTTAACCTCCCTAATGCAGCTATAATCAAGATTAATACATGTTATCAAGGATTGTGAAGAAATTAGAACCCTCATACACTGTTTGTGGAAATTTAAATTGTACAGCCATTGAAGAAAACATTTGATCAGTTAACTTCAGAAGTTAAACATAGAATTTCCATTTGTCCCAGCAATTTGACTGCTAAGCATTGTATATACCCAAGAGGAATGAAATCTTATGTTCACAAAAAACCTTATATATGAATGTACATAGCAGCATTATTCACAGTAGCCCTGAAGTAGAAAGGACCCCAAAATCTACCAACTGATAAATGGATAAGAAATGTTATAGTTGTACAATGGGATATTATTAGCAATATAAAAATAAAAGAAATTATGATATGTGGTATGACATGGATGAATGTTGAAAACATGCTAAGTGAAAGTAGTTAGACATAAAAGGTCACATGTATTACATATCAAGAATAGACAAATCTTCAGAGAACAAAAGTTAATTAGTATTTTCCAGGAACTGGAGGCTTCAGGAGGTCGAGTTTGCTAAAGATATGGGGCTTTTTTTAGGGGATGATGAAAATGTTCTGAAATTAGTGATGATGAAATGTAAATCTAATAAACTGCTGAATTAAGTACTTTAAATTGTGAATTTTATTATGTATCTTATATCACAATTTAAAAAGTGACAAGGGATGTAAGTATGTATCATAATGCTGTTTTGATCTGCATTTCCCTAATGACAAGTATACTTCCAGTATTGATACTAGCAGGTGGGACAGGGAAGAAGATTGTGGACAACTAAAAAAGGAAGATAAAGTATAGGCTTTGAAAAGAAGGAAACTTATTTATGAAGATTTGCAGAGGCAGGGATTAGGTGTTGGAGTGGAGAACCAGTAATATAGGAAAGAAAGAATATTGTATAAAGATTGGAAAAGCACTAGAAAAACCAACAGTATTAGGGTTCCAGCTCTGGGTAAGTTGAAATAAGCATGCTTCACATTTTTTCTCACATAGACAACAACCCTAAAACCTGGGTAGAATGCATGGAGCAGCTATTTGAGAACTTTATAGTATTAATCGAAGGTGAATTGGAGAACAACAGTAGAATTCAAAGCATCACAGAACTGATAGTGAGTTTACAATTTATTTTCTCTGATATTGCTTTACCTCAGATTAGCACAACTAGCAACCTGGAAATGAACACTGTAGTAAGATGGAGACAAAAATACAATATTTACTTACGACAAAAACTCAGGGAACTAGGAAAAGAATGGAACTTCTTTAACCTATAAAAGGGCATCTATAGAGGGGAACTAAGATGGCGGAGGAATAGGACGGGGAGAACACTCTCTCCCCAATAAATATACCAAAAGAACTTTTAAAGGCCGAGCAAACTCCAAAAAACAGGAACTGAATGCTGGCAGAGGACATCGGTCATCTGGAGGGGCGACCCATTGCCGACGTGAGGAGGTAGGACAAAAGAAAGAAAAGGAAAAAAAAAAGTAGAGGGAGAGACAAAGAGCTGGGGACGGGTTCCGTCCCGGAAGGGGAGCCTGGAATAAAGAGGAAAAAAAGAGGAGAAAGGTTTCCGAATACCAGGGAGCATTCTCTATGGCAGATCTGCGGTGGATCTTGGAGAGCAATATAGCTGAGAGCAAAAGCAGATTAATAGCTAAGCCCTGCAAGGTTAGTCTCTGACTACAAGGCACAGCCGAGCGGCAGGGCGCCCCACCCCCCACTAGCCGAAGCGGACTGCTCCTGCTCAGGGAGGGGCGGGCCGCGGGCTCAGGGAACCGAGCAGCCTGAGGGACCTAACCTCCCAGGAAAAGCACCCCCTCCTGCAGGCCCGTGCACAGAACAAAGGGCGGTGAGGAGGAGAGGCTGGGCAGCTGCGGGCTGCGGACCGGCCCAGCCCCCGCCTGAGAGCAGTGGGCATAACCCAGCCCCGGGGAGGCTAACCAAGACTTCTGGGGATTCTGGACGGATCGGTTCTGTACACACCTTAGAAGGAGTGCTCAGCTGCACGCCGAGAAAACCGAGCGGCCGGGCCCGGGGAGAGGAGAAGCCCCACTCCCCAACTGTGCTGGGCGGACGACAGAGAGCCTGAGCAGAGGGGACGGGGGAAGCCCTCTCACCAGGAGCAGGGCAAACTCCAAAGCGCTGAATAGACACTTAAAAGACCAGCAGACAGAAGACGCTTAAGCTAGCAGAGCCAACAGCTTTGGTACTGACTGACAGGAGTAGCAGTTTAAACCCCTGCCGGTAGCACAGACTGCCTAGAAAGGAGACTGTAGACTGTGAGAAGGACAAGCCCGACCAAGAAGGCCTGCTTAGCTGCACGCTGAGAAAACCGAGCGGCTGGGCCGGGGGAGAGGAGAAGCCCCACTCCCCAACTGTGCTGGGCGGACGACAGAGAGCCTGAACAGAGGGGGCGGGGGAAGCCCTCTCACCAGGAGCAGGGCAAACTCCAAAGTGCTGAATAGACACTTAAAAGACCAGCAAACAGAGGACGCTGAGGTGAGCAGAGCAAACAGCTTTGAATCTGACAGGAGTAGCAAATTAAAGCCCTGCAGGTGGCGCTGACTGCATAGAAAGAAGTCTATAGACTGTGAGAAGGAGAAGCCGGACCAGGGAATCATCTGAAAATCTACAGACCCTTCCCTTCACCGAATGCACCAGCACCAGAGAAAGCCTTCATTATAACTGTACTAGGAACATCTTTTAAATTTTTAAAACTTTTATATATATATATTTTTTTTTTCTTTTTTGTTCCTTCTTTTTCTTTTTTTTTTTTTTTTAGAATTTTTAAGTCCCCTATGACCTTGATATTTTTTTCTCTTTTTTCTTTTTTTTCCTTTCTTTTTATTTTCCGTTTTGTGTTTTTTTTTTAAAGTATTTTTGAGAACCCAGTCTTTACTCTAGATTTTTAATCTTTGCTCATTAGTACTTGGTATCAACTTTGTACCTTTTACGATCCAAACTCCAGTACCCACTGCTACCTGGGAGTGAGATCATTGGCTTGACTGCTTTCTCCCCATTCTTATCTCTTGCTAGTAACAGTGAGGAAACCTAGACTCACCCACCAGAAAACCACACAAGCCTTCCCATCCAGGAAACTTCGACAAACCACACATCCAACCCCTCCCATAGAGAGGAATCCCCACAATAAAGGGACAACACAGCAAGATAAACAAGATGAAAAGGCAGAGAAATACCCAGCAAGTAAAGGAACAGGATAAATACCCCCTAGACCAAACAAAAGACGAAGAGATAGGAAGTCTACCTGACAAAGAATTCCGAATAATGATAGTGAAAATGATCCAAAACCTGGAAAATAAGTTGGAGTTGCAGCTCAATAACCTGCAGGCAAGGATTGAGAAGATGCAGGTAAGCTTTAACAAAGATTTAGAAGAAATGAAAAAGAGACAAAATACAATGAATAATGCAATAAATGAGATCAAAAACACTCTGGAGGGAACCAACAGTAGAATAACAGAGATAGAAGACAGAATAAGTGAGGTAGAAGACAGAATGACAGAAATAAATGAAACAGAAAGGAAAAATGAAAAAAGAATTAAAAGAAATGAAGACAACCTTAGAGACCTCTGGGACAATATTAAACGCACCAATATTCGAATCATAGGAGTCCCAGAAGAAGAAGACAAAAAGAAAGACCATCAGAAAATTCTTGAAGAGATAATTGTAGAAAACTTCCCTAAATTGGGGAAGCAAATAGCCACTCAGGTCCAAGAAACATAGAGAGTCCCAAATAGAATGAACCCCAAGCGGGACACCCCAAGACACATATTAATCAAATTAGCAAATAACAAATACAAAGACCAAATATTAAAAGCAGCAAGGGAGAAGCAAAAAATAACTCACAAGGGGAATCCCATAAGGATAACAGCTGATCTCGCAACAGAAACGCTTCAGGCCAGAAGGGAATGGCAAAACATACTTAAAGTCATGGAAGAAAACAATCTACAACCCCGACTACTGTACCCAGCAAGGATCTCATTCAAATTTGAAGGAGAATTCAAAATTTTCTCAGACAAGCAGAAACTGAGAGAATTCAGCAACACCAAACCAGCCCTCCAACGAATGCTAAAGGAACTTGCCTAGATAGGAAACACGGATGGGATAGATAATCTGGAACCCAAAACAATAAAATAAATGGCAACGGGATCATACTTATCAATAATTACCTTAAATGTAAACGGGTTGAATGCCCCAACCAAAAGACAAAGATTGGCCGATTGGATACAGAAACAAGACCCCTATATATGTTGTCTATAAGAGACCCACCTCAAACCTAGGGACACATATAGACTGAAAGTTAAAGGCTGGAAAAAGATATCCCATGCAAATAAAGACCAAAAGAAAGCATGAGTGGCAATACTCATATCAGATAAAGTAGACTTTAAAATAAAGGCAGTGAAAAGAGATAAAGATGGACATTACATAATGATCAAAGGATCAATCGAGGAAGAAGAAATAACAATTATAAATATTTATGCACCTAACATAGGAGCTCCACAATATGTAAGGCAAATGCTAACAAGTATGAAAGGGGAAATCAACAACAACACAATAATAGTGGGAGACTTTAATACACCACTCACACCAATGGACAGATCAACTAGACAGAAAAGTAACAAGGAAATTCAAACCTTAAATGATACAATAGACCAACTAGACCTAATTGATATCTATAGGTCATTCCACCCCAAAACAAGGAATTTCACCTTTTTCTCAAGTGCACACGGGACCTTCTCCAGGATAGATCACATCCTGGGCCATAAATCTAACCTTGATAAATTCAAAAATATTGAAATCATCCCAAGCATTTTTTCTGACCACAATGCAGTGAGATTAGATATCAACTACAGGAGAAAACCTTTCAAAACTTCCAACATATGGAGGCTCAACAACACACTGCTGAATAACCAACAAATCACAGAAGAAATTAAAAATGAAATTCAGTTATGCATGGAAACGAATGAAAATGAAAACACAACAGCCCAAAACCTATGGGACACTGTGAAAGCAATGCTAAGGGGAAAGTTCATAGCAATACAAGCTCACCTCAGGAAACAAGAAAAAAATCAAATAAATGACCTTACTTTACACCTAAAGCAACTAGAAAGGGAAGAGATGCAGAAGCCCAGGTCTAGTAGAAGGAAAGAAATCTTAAAGATCAGGGCAGAAAT